>JASSUY010034675.1:0-81157 GCA_032466535.1 Forpus xanthops
GGTTTAGTGGGAGGTGTCCCTGCACATAGCAGGGGGGTTGGAACTAGATGATCTTAAGGTCCTTTCCAACCCTAACTGTTCTATGATTCTATGTATCAAGGCCAGAAGATCTAAAATGCAGGGGAGTCATCAGAATATGTAAAAACTGTTATAACAGATGCATTAGGGGAGGTGTCCCTGCCCCTGGAAGGGGGGTTAGAACTAGGTGATCTTAAGGTCCTTTCCAACCCTAACTATTCTATGATTCCATGATTATGTTAAGAGTTTTCTCCATTGTACCTGAAGCAGATTTTCAATAGTAGTGACACATATAGTTGCTTATTAAGAATTGCTAATAGACTCCATTTTATGGTGTTCTGGAAGTCTGGTCCTACTGTCAGAAACCTGTCACTGTGGATCCTTTCAATAGACTGGAATTTACTACTGCTCCCTGGACAAAAATCTGGGGTGTGTGTGTCTAGATTCATGTCAGGATGGTCCAGCAGAAAGAACTTTTTTGCCAGTCTAAGCAAAATAATGCCCCCCAGCTGTGAAATACTTTAGCATAGTTATTTTTTAGCGATTTTCCTTGTTACATTTCCTTCCTAATACCCTGGAATAAATTCCCTCATTATAATGTTCCTATCGCTTTTGTTTTGTGAACTTCTCTTCACTTCTGCTCCCTCAGCTGTCGCTGAATTTCCTTCTCTAAATCTCTTCTGTCCTCTGCTAACCTCCTGTTGTCCCTCACTGTCCATGACAGCACTTTCAAAGCAGAAAGGAAAGGCGCACACAGTAAGAGTGTATATTACCCTCTAGGTATTATGTATTCGTTTTTTCCTCATTTCCACCTCTTAAAGCAATCCCTGATTTATCAAATCCAAAAAATGGGTAAGATCATTGGACACAGGGATAGAGAGGCACACAGCTGTTCTTGCAGTTATCTGGGGTCATGTTTTCACTTCTTTTTCATACAGGGGTGTAAGTTGTGAGTCTTATCAGCCACAGAAGATCTTGAATTAGTAGTCTTGTGGGATACCTAAGAGTACCAAACTCCTTTGGGCAGCAGTGCAGCACGAATTGTAGATCTGATTACTCTGTGGTACCAGGATATTCCCAATGTAAGAACCAAGTCATCTCAGCTCTGCCCAGTAGCCTAGCAGAATGAAAAGTTTATTTCACAGGGGCTGACATGGAAGTCCAGCAACAGGTAGAAACATATCTAAATATATGTGCCTGTAACAGTAAAAAAATCCCTCAGAGATGTGTTAACCTTCAAGCCTTCATTTTTGAAAGAAAAGGTCCCTTTGTTCTCCCAGATGGCTGGGCAAGCTCGATAGTGGTGAGAACGCTTTCAGGTAAAAGCAGTGCCGAAAACTGCTTTACTTAGTGTTGAGGAGAGAGCAGTACCAGTTACCAGCAACTGAGGGCATAGTATCTGCTCAGCTTGGGTAACAGCTGCTTGCTTCTTGTGTTCTACGAGGGGATATACAACTTGAGGCTGTTGGTTGACAAGAAGCTCAATATGAGCTGGTAGTGTCCATTTGCAGCCCAGAAAGCCAACTGTATGCTGGGCAGCATCAAAAGGAGCATGACCAGCAGGTTGAGGAAAGTGATTCTCTCCTTTTACTTCACTCTCAGGAGACCTCACTGAACCTGGAGTTCAGCTGGGCCTCCAATGTAAGAAGGACATGGACCTGTGGAGTGAGTCCAGAAGAGGGTCACAGAGATGATCAGAAAGCTGGAGCACCTCTCCTATGGAGACAGGCTGAGAGAGCTGGGGTTGTTCAGCCTGGAGAAGAGAAGGCTCAGGGGATACCTCAGAGCAGCCTTCAAGCACCTAAAGGGGCCTACAAGAAAGGTGGAGAGGAGCTTCTTATAAGAGCAAGTAGTGATAGGACAAGGGGGAATGACTTTGAACATAAAGAGGGTAGATGTTGATTAGACATTAGGAAGAAGTTCTTCCCTGTGAGGGTTGTGAGACACTGGCACAGATTGCCCAGAGAAGCTGTGGATGCCCCATCCCTGGGAGTGTTCAAGGCCAGGTTGGATGGGTCTTTGAGCAGCCTGATCTAGTGGAAGGTGTCCCTGCCTATGCATGGCAGGGGGGTTGGGACTAAATGAGCTTTAAGTTCCCTTCCAACCCAAACTATTCTATGGTTCTATGACATACTGCTTGAAGTATCAAGGATGGAGAAATCTAAGATAGCCAGATTGTCATAGGCTACAGGAGTGAAATAGTGGACAAATATGTAGAATCATAGAAATAAGGGGATTTATGTAGTCCACCCTCCCACTCAGATAAGGACTGCTGTTAGCACAGGTCAGTCATGGCTTTGTCTAACTTGATTTTGAAAACCTTAAGGGTTTGAGATTCATTAGTCCCTCTGCAGCCTGTTCCAGTGCTCCATTACATTCCTAGTGATTAATTCATCCCTAATATCTAACCTGAACCCCAGTGCAGGTAGGAGAATATTGGCCAGCTATCATAGCTGTTATGTTCAGTGATTGTCAGTTGTCAAATAAAGACAGACTAATTTTTAAAAAAATCTACAGGAGTCGGAAGAAAAATTTAACGCCTCAGAGAACTGTGGAGACAGTACTGAATGTTGCAGCTTCATATAGGAACAACCAATCAGTGAGGTTAAGAGCCATATCAAGAAAGCTTAGCATGAACAGGGGCAGCAGAAACAAGATTGATGAGTAAAACTGAGGATCAACAAACTAGCACACAAAATATGGGGGTTTCAGCCAGTGAAAATAAAACTTACAGCAGGAGTATGAAGAGGGTTCAGGACTTTGGTTCATACATTAGCAGGCAAAGGAGGAATTCTTGCTTAGAGCCTGCCTGGAGTCTTGAGAGGAGATCTCAGTGATCTGTAGGAGGGAACACTGGAGGTGGCATCATAAATGCACTGGACATGGAATATAAGGCATGATTACTGAGCCTGTAAACTAGTTCTGTACCTGTAGTTTGAGGAACAGCTAGCATACAATGAAATAATGAACATAGTGACACCTTCACTGCACTTTTCTAAAGAGGTCTTGGCTATTTCTGACTATTTAATTTCTCATTCTCTCAAATTGCTGGTTCTCCCAAAGGCATGACATCCATCCTCAGATATCATCTCTCCAGCTGTCCCTTTCATTACAGTTTCTGTTTCTCTTCCACATTTTTTCCAGCTGCAGATCTAGTTAGAGGTACTTGGCTTCTCTCCCATTATTTTTACACATCTTTTGAGCAGCAATACCACTTATAACCTCCTTAATTTCTTCCTCCCTATAACTGTAACCATCTGCTAATAGTGCAAATAAGTTTTTTTTCCTGTTTTGATTCTGAGTCCTCTATGTACCTCTCTTCAGACTAACCTGCAGCCATTCATCTTTATAGCTACTGTAGTTACAACCCCTTTGCTAGTTGTATATCCTCAGACCTCAGTTCAACCTTTAGCTGTGGCTACTAGTACCCATATGCCTTAAAAGCTGTTCATTTACACTTTTTTTTTTTTTTCCCAGAAGCTTGTGGGACTTAAAAATGACCAGGCTCTATTTTGTATACATCTTAACTTGAAATGAGATGCCACAAATCCTGCCATCATGTCTAATGGTCTGATACCAGCTCTGCAACCTTCAGGCTGACTGAATACAGAAATTAATAGAATTTAAGAAAATGCTATTAATAGCATATGCAGATGTGAATTTTTAACATGACAGTGCTTCAACCAGTGTATCTCAACAGTTTAAACATTGTTCTTAGGACCAGGACTACAAATACCTAGACCCCAAGCATATAATGTAATGGAGAGAGAGATATGAGCAGAACTGAAGAATTCAGGGCCTGGCAAAAAAGTTACATCTTGATAGATATAACGCATATGTAAATGTTTAGATATGTTAAGCTTAAAGCCTATACTTAAACCTTACAGAAATTAGGAATGTATTTCAGGGCTTTATGGGCCAGACATATTCCGAGAATATGTTTTAATGAATTAGTTTTGGTTGAGATTCAGGAACCTACTGATGGAGTAGTTGAAAAATCAGATCCTGCATGCATCAGAATGTACTGATGCTGGATGGGAAGTTGTATAACTTTTTTAGGCAATATAGAAGAGGTATTTGTTGCCTGGTGAGTAAGTAGCATACAACATAGTACTGCTAACCATTATGCAATTAAATTCCATTCATTTTCAGACAAGGCTTCTGTGGCTCAAAATGCGTAAATGTGCCTGAAACATACTAGCCTAAGCTCAGGGTTATCGTAAGAGGATATTAGTCCTGTTGGATGAGGCAGAAGTGCAGCTATTTTCTACGGGCCTGAATTTGGCCCTGGAGTTTTATTTATGTCATCCCTGAGATAAAGCTGAGAAGCTCCCTGATCCTCTTGCTAAATAATTTTTACTAACCCATGGGCATTTTTGTACCACCCATTATGTGCATTTTCCAAGCCATAGTCTCTTTCTTCTCAAACAGATGATTTGATTTTCGTTCATTTTATTTTTAAGTGATTTCCTAGGGATTGGGGGGGGGGGGGAGAATGTTTCTGTGCATGCAGAACAACTGTTAAAATGAATCCCCATTAGAGTAACATCAGATGGCTGGCTTAAACTGCTGACTACCCATCCGAGTCATTATGCTAAAGTTCTTTGCTTCTGGGCACCTCCCTCTCTGTGTGTGCCACAGTGATGTGAGAAGAAACATAGCAGTTTCTGTGGGATCTTGACATCTCAACCAAAGCACCAAAGGGCATGGACTGAATGGATTTGTAAGTTAGTCTCTTCCCATAGACTTGAATTCACCCAATGAATCTGCTGGTACAGTCCAGTCACAAAAATATGTAGATGAGAAAACCGGAGTAAGACTGGAATAAGTTTTAATCAGTTGTTTGTAAATGTGCACATATACCTTAGAAATGACGTCTTTGAAAAAGCAGTATGCAGGTAACATGGACAGTACTTAGACTCCCAAAATACACTGCAGTATGAAACATATCTGGCATATTACGCCTGATGTTATCTATGTATCTTCAGTTCCTGGGGAGGGAGGACATGTGTCTGCCTCATGAAAAGCAAACTTTGGTGATGGCAGAGATCACATTATTTTATCAGAGGAACTATTGTTCTTCAGCTGTCCACAGCAGCAAAACCTAAGGTGGCAGTTTTTTTCCCTCTTTGTAAAGGAAGCTGCCTTTAATTCCTGTTTGCTGTTACACACGTCTAAGTCTGGCACTTGCTTTGGAATGTCTACTGGCTATCTGCTATGAGGAGTGAGTAAATATGTGCATACAATGCTTTCATCTCTGCCATGTTACTTCATTTTTTATTAGGTATAGAATCTGAAAGTATACTAGACATGTACAGACCCATCAACTCCTGAGCATATTAAGCAGTACTGTTAGTGAATTCCCAGCACTTCCAGGGAATTAGCTCCATTGAATAGGTTAGTTGAAAAGTATATTTATCCTCAAATGATAACTAGAAACCCTAAGGGAAAACAGACTTTGTGGCAGCTGTTTTTCTCCCCTTGACTGTTCTGTTTTCACTTTGTACTCTAACTTTCTCTTGCCCTCAATTAACCAGTTCTTGATACCTGCCCAGCTTTGCAGAATCAACCACTTAATCATAGCAAAAGACTAAACTTTCTTCTTCCTGGAGCAGTTTAGCCTTTGAACCTTATGCTCTGATTGTCTTTCTCTTCCCATGCTTTTGCAGTTCCCCAGTCCTGCAATCAAACTTGTCTTAAGTGTCTGCAAGTACACTGCTTTTCTTTATTATTGCCTATGATGATGAATTAGCATGAAAGAAAAATGGGGCCAGTTTTCTGTTTGCATGTTAGGACTCCGGCTGCAGCGTTATAAACTGCGTTACTTCAGAACATTTGGAGCTGCTGATGGGAAGGCCGTACACATTTTAGGTTTGAAGAGGGATGAGGCTGCTTTTTTCCCTTGGTTTTGGAGAACAAGATGCCAGGCACGTTGAAATAGCTTTGTTACAGTGTTAATATCTCCATGAGAAACAGGAAAAATCTGCTCCCTGTCTCTCCCTGGGCTCTGTTTCTAGTCTGATAGTACATCCACAGCTAATTTCCATGATTTTCCTTTTCAGTCTCCTTCCATTACAAGTTGAACAAATGCTATACCTAATTGACAGACTGTTTAATCCTTTTCTGCTAGCCTTACTCTTTTTTTCTGTGCAAATAGCATATCAGACTTTCCAAGTAGTTCTCCGTGTCACAACAATGTCAGAAATACTGTGACTGACTAATTGGGCTCCCAGAAGCCTTTTTTTCCTTATTGGGCTTTATGCGGCCATCGCATCTCTGCCAGGACATCCAGTGCTGTGGAAAACTATGCATTTCTAAGGTTTCAATATTGTTCATTTGCGTGTAGTGGATTTTCTTTACTCTTTTTCTTTCCTTCCTCATTTGCTAACCTCAGACAAGTCCCTTCTTCCATTCCAGGGTATCCCAGGCTCTGTTGCTGTACAACGTTAAGTAGCTTGGGAATTCTCTGCTGTGGATATTTTCAGCCAAAGCTGGTCAACAGCTGAGTAACTGCAGGTTGTGTAGGTCACAGTCTAGCCCAGTGTATCTTTTCACAGGGAAATTAAAGAAAGCAGATGCCAAACCAGGTGTTGGGGGTTTTGTTTGCTGTGCTTTCCACTGTCTACAGCATTCTGAGCTCAAGCTGGAGAAGGAGTGGTACCCTTTACTGCTGTGGAATTATCAGCCCAGCACTTCAGAGACCTCAGACCTATCAGATACCTTCTGCCTTTTTACTGATGCTTAAATGTGCTGGGATGGGACTTTACAGTTTCCAGACAGAATCATGTGAATACGTGGGCAGTTTCCACAGTATTAAGAACTGTTCTCATGTTTTTTTAGCATTTTGGTAAAGCTCTTGCAATAGGGAGCCAGCAAAGAGTTAGCTTGCTGTAAGTAAACTATAATCAGTGCTGCCTTTTCCTCCTTTTCTATACTGATGAGTGGGTTGTGTGCATTCTTATCCATCAGTTGCTTTGAGGTCTTGAAAGTGTACTTGTCTGAAATGCGGAGTCTTGGTGCTAATGTAAAGTGATCAATCAAAGCAGAGCAATGACCAGATTTTCCATTCCAGTTCTCCTGCTGTGTATCAATTTCAGACACAAGGCTCAATAGAGCTCTTATTTATGTACATTGTCCATAGAGCTTGCTATTTGATTTAGGGATCTCCCAGTCATCTCATCTGTGATACAGACTGTATTTTGCAGAGTTTAGAACTATAACTAGAAGGCAACTTATCTCCAAAAAGAGACTTTGACTTGAATGTTCTTGCAGTTGCTAAATGCTTGTGCGGGTTTCCTGAGGAGCTGGAAGAGCCGGTTTTGCAGTATGACTGCTTCTAAATGTGGCTGTAAAAAACAGTGGTATTTTAGGTTTTCTTGTTTGTTGGTTTGATTTTTTTTTTCTCTCCATGGCTTGTAGATCAAGTATGTCCAAGCCCACAAGTAAGAAAATGGATTTTCTAATTGCTAGTTTCAGGAACTTACTTGGTAAAGAGACCTGAAGGTAAATCTTCTACACCTGGAGGGTAGTTGATTTGTTTTATTGGTGATACAGAAAGCAAAGTAGATATTACTCCTTTTGTCGTGTCTGTGTTTACTCCACAAGGATTATAAAAGTGTTAAAACCTTGCTTGTGTCATTTGGCTATGCAGAATTGCCTATGAATACACAATAGGCTGCAAGAGAAGTTTTTTTTCTGAAAGCTGCACCAACTGCACTGTCAAAACACTTACGCAATACCAGCACAGCACTGCTGTCGGAATACAGCCTTACTAGTTACCCTCACCCTATGAAAGGCAAGCTAAACCAGTGAATATTGTGTTTTCATGCTGTCACTGCATCAACAGTGGCGCTTTCTCTGATTAAAGCTTTTTTTAGTCACATGTTGTCATGCCACTGATACAGTCATGTTGGCAGCGCCCTGGAGTGCAACCACTTTTCTGACTGTATGTATGCTTTTAACTGTACCTATTAGAGAAAGGCTCTACCTAGCTCCTTAGAGCAGGAGACGAGTCTCTCCTGGTTGTTCTAAGAGTACCAAAATCATTTAATTTGAGGAAAGGACAATCAAAAAAGATACTGCATGGTAATCAGAAAATTTGGTCCTGCAATGCAGCATTATGGAAAAAAAAAGAAGGAGGAGAGAGAGAGAAAAAAAACAAAGCAGTTTTCCTCCTGTACCATATAGGGGAATTCAGAGCAAGAGAACTGTGTATTTGGGTCAGCTGAGTCCTAAAGGAGAATTTTCATGCAGTCTTTTCAGCCCATTTTCGTATATGGTTGTTGAAGATGCCAAACCTTAGAAAGGCAAATATTAATGAGAAATAATCCTGTAATTGTAAGCTGCCTGTTCTGTTCATGCTGCTAGAATTTCATAAGGAAAGCAACAAGCAGCTAGGGTATGTCTACATAATGCAGTACAGGGTCATGAAAAGACACCTAAGTTAGCTCTGAATGTCCCCATATGGGGTCAGAAACGTTATAGCTGTATCAGGGCAGCACTCAGCTTGAGCTCATTAGGCAGCTTGTTTGGAGCTAGCTGAGACATCTCTGCCCAGCATGGGTATTTCTTAACTCTCCTCCAAATGAACTTAGGCCTCAGCTCACTGAATTCTGAGAAAGTCTTTATACCAATTTCAGTGGACTTTGGAACAGGCCTGGACACCTTTTTCAGAAAGGTGTCTGTCAGGAGGGTTGTGCTCATGACTACCAGGCAGGGCACCTCTTCTGCGTGGTGTTCTGCAGGGTCAGTAGAAGATACAAACAACTGGACTGAGGACAGCAAGAATGATCAAATACAGAGGAGTATCAGCCTGGAAAAAAAAAAAAAAACAAAAAAACACATTAGTAAGAAAAATACTCAGCATGAAGTGATCTTCTGGTACACTGTCTCTGTGAAATAAGGCCGAAGTCAAATGCTCAACTCTCATTATTCCTGCTTCACTCCTGTAACTTCTGCTTTGCTGCTTTTGCTCCTCTTTGTCCCAGGCATTTCACGCTTGCCCAGGATGCCCTCCACGCTACCACTGTCCGAATCACTGCAGCTTGGTTTGGTCTGTTTTCTTCCAGATCTAGCTTCAGGATTTTTAATCTAAACTAGGGGATCCAGACAGGGCAAAGGCTTGCCCACGTCTTCTCTTTTTAATGAACGTTGATGACCACTTCTTAGGGCAAGCCTGACCTAAAGCCCCCGCCCAAACCCTTCATGAAACGTATGAGCATTTAAAAGAAGCAAGCAAAAGTTTTAGTGGGAGGAGTAATCAAAACTTGTGTGTCACTGAGCATCAGTTAAGCAGTCCAGCCTGTGTGTTTTTAAAGAAAGGCAACTTGGTTTTTCTTTCCTTCTAAGACTAAGGAGTAGGAAAGGATATTTGAGAAAATCTCTCTGATGTCCAAGTCATGAGGTCTTAAACAAGGCAGATTTCTGAAGAGACTTAAAAGGTCCTATAGTGTTTTAATTGGCCACCTACAAATTGGCACCAATAAATTTCAGCTTTTTACAGAAAATACGTGACAGTGGTGCAGCAAGAGTGCTGGAGCTTTTTGTACTCAGAAACTGCTGTATTCCATTTGAGCTTTTGGTATGCAGTGTGGTTGTACCTCTTTCTGAGAGTCTCCCACAGTTGCTGCTGAGGAGTATTGAACCACCTAGGTTTAAAACACGCTATGTCATGTCCTTTGCATGGTGATTTACACCTCATCTTTATTACCACAGTGTTTGATGGCAGCACTGTGCTTTGCTTAGTAGCCTAACACAAAGCGAACATGAAGCAGCTGTGAATTAGTCCTGGAGTTTGTGGAGTTAGGGGTAATGCATGTATGTGAACTGCTTGTGATTAATATCAAGTATGTCTTTTTTTAACAAGAAGCTGTCATCTTCAAAGTTCCCCCTCCCCACTTCATCTTCCTCATTAATTTTAATTTTTTTTCCAGTCTTCCTGTTAAAAATGAATTCTTAATGAGTGCTTCTGCTATTTAAAATGCCTCAAATTCCCTCCATAATGATGCCTCTCCATCAAACTGAAAACACTTCTTTGTAAACAAAAAGCAAGACCTTGTGGCGTGCAATTTGCATACCTTCTGTGGCATCTTTTAATTTATAGTATTGAAATTTATTTTTAATTTATTTCTGTTTCATTCTAGCTATGCTGAGTGAACACATGATGATTAGTTGCTATTTTTTTACTTAGCCTCTGTGAAAAAAATGTTCCTATAAAAGCAGCATTTGTAGTGTCCTCTCTCTCTGAAGCTTGGATAAAGTTTGACTTGTTAGTACCAAATGATTCCTCTTAGTGTCTGTGTCCTGGTACAATTTGGAGTTTTGGAAGTGTATTCTAACAATTGTTTTCATCATTTTAAAAATCCATTCCTATGCTTGGACAGAAGTTTTAATCCCATCGCCATGGGCAGGAATAAAATAATTAGCCAGTAAATTTGTCGCTGATTGGTATCAGAGGAAGTTTTGCAGTACGTGTCTTGTTCTGTCAGTACATACAAAGAAAAATCAGTCTCTTTGTCATGAATTTCTGAGGGCTTTGGATTAACCGTGGTAGCCACAAACCACAGCATAGAAACATAAGGTGAAGCCTGGGATGAGAATCAAGCGGTGTACTGCCACCATACAAGTGAACTTTGTAGTCAGTGCAAAGGTATACTAACTGTACATGTGTTATGGCAGAGGTCCTTACCATAATGGCCAACTCCATGCCACAGTAGCTGACAGTAAAAAGAAGTTGAAGGTAGCAAGTCTCTCTACAGGGCCCTGTACTCCTCTACATGTCATTGTCAGCCCCAACAAGCGAACAAAATATGGTTGACTATCTTTTGTCCTGCTGTAGCCTTGATATCAATTGAGAGCAGCCTCAGGTAGAAGTATTCCTTTCTTCATTGAGGTCAGCCTTGAAAGTTTGACATATCTACATAAGCTGTTGCATTTTGGTAACCCAGTTCAAAACCTACCTTCTTTGATGAGGTCTCAGATTGTGGGTTCAAATACTACAGGTGTCACTTTTAAAAATGCTCAGCTCCAACACAGAAGAATCACAGCATCACTTCCTTAAATAGGGCATTTGTCCTCAAATGTTCAAGGCTAACTAATCTTGGGAGATACCAACATATCTCATAGCTGAGTACTTAAACAGGTGGCATTAAAAGTTACGAGCTAATTGCATTCTGACTTACATTCTCTGCAGTCTTAATCTCACTGCTTGCAGAAAATCTACAGAATTTTTACCTATCTTAATTTCAAGGAATCTTAGGATCTAAAATCTGAAAATACTGTGATTTGAGCTCTTGAACTAGAAAGTGTTACAAGTGAAAGTATTAGATTCATTTGATTTCCAAAGCATTTTGATTCTGCTTGAGCCATGTCTACTACTCATGTTATTATTGTTAACTGTCTTCTCTTGACTTTATAACCAGCAGGCAGGAGTATTTTACCTCTAGACACCAAGGGTAAACTAAGACCCTTAAGGGAGAGAGGAACTGACCACACTGTTAGAAAGGAATTGTTTGCACATGAACAAAACTGTAATAGTAATGAAGAGGATTCCTAATGGAAGCCAAACAATTATCCATGCAGCAGAAGAGGATGTAATTACCTATCTGAAGCACTTTAGGGGCCTTCATCTGCCTTCTGCTGTGTGCTGGCAGACATCTCATTTCCAGTAGTTTTTCTGCTTCTATCAGCACAACTGTAATCGGGACTCACTGCTGTGCTAGTCTGTAAATCACTGTGGCCAGTTACATGCTCCAAGTTACTGTGTGCAATCTGAATTCACTACTGAGGACCCTTCCTGACAGCACCCAGCTTCCAAGAAGTGCATTTCTGCTTTCCCCTAGTGAGACTTTGCTTTTTGGTTTCCATCTTCATTTCAGAGATCCACTGCCTGGTATTAGAGGGCTCTGTACAATAGAATCTCCTCCTTGCTTGGTAGTCGGTGAGATGTGAAGAATGCATTGTTTTTGTTATAATACATGCTCTATAGTATTTGGGTAGGGTAGATACACCCATGGTTTAAGTTGTGCTGCCGATAAAAGAATTATGAAATAGGAAATGCCTTTTTAGTATCTTTTGTCTTTCCTGCTGAACTAAAATGCAAAGCTTCCTGAAGTATACTCCTCAGAAAATTTAGTTATGATGTTAATTTTAAATTAATTTGGCAGTAAATTTAGGTCTGATTTCTGCTTCCAAGTTCATGATCAAGATGCTAGTTTCTGAACTTACTGAAGCTTCCATATAAACCTGTTCGTCAGTATTACAGTCACTTATTTAGGTTTAAGCCATTTTTCAGAAACATGTTATTAGCAAAACTGTTTGTATTAGTTGCTGTTTTATATTCACTGTCTCTAGTTTATCCCTTGTTATATTGGTTAGATGGGTTACCGTCTCATTAGCTGACTGTAACTTTTTTAAGAAGGCGAGAGAAGGTTGTAGCCAAAGCACCAATGCCCCATCCTGCTAATCTAAACCTCTTAAGTCATAGTCTTGGTCTTGCTTCTGTTTAATTATTTCCTTTATTTTAACTGTTTAGCCGCCATTGCTGATGAAGTTGCAGAAATGGGGATGCAAAAACAGCCTTGTAGTGTGAAGGGTAGCAGTCAGGAGGAAGGACTGAAAGCTCATGAACTGTGCATTGTAGAAGGAACTAAGATCTCTTCCCTTGCAGTCACATGCCTTCTGGTGGCATTTGGCTTTGGAATGAAATCTTAAACTTCTGCTTCTCAGCTCTTCTCTTTCTTTCAAGGATCTATAAAGTGCTAAATCAGCATATGGTTTTTGAGGATATTCTGCCCAAGACAGAGAGGCTGAGTGTGGGAGAAAATAAATTATCTCCATCTTTTTTACTGGTAATCCAGTTTATCAGACAGCAGTCAGAGCCTGCTCATCACTGACCCCACCAAGTGGGACTAGAGGCACTGCCCTCTTGCATCACTAAGCAAATGGCTGCGGTGGTTTAAGATATTAATGTCCTCTTACTGCTCATTACTGTGCCCGCTGTAGATCTGGCAGAAGACAAGGTCCATCAGGCACATTAGCTTACCGTTATCTCTGGTCTAAACTGATATGCTGGACAGTGAATGGGATTGGTTTAGGTGCAGACACAGGGTTCACCTTTGTTGATTCTGCTGAATACTAAAAGGAGTAAAGTGGGCACACAGATACAAGAGCAGCTAACGGACCACTGAAGGTAAAGAGGGAGGTGTTAGAAGCTTCTCTCTGATGCATGTGACTCTCAGTGGTGGCTGGTTTAGGAAAGGTTGGGGGTTTCTCTGACCTTTTTGAAAGTCAAAAAAAGAAACCTGTATGGTGTCTTGGCTGTCAGGTAAGTATTTTGAACACTGGTGTGGCACAGCAGCAAGCATTAACATCTCTCTTGTGGCTTCTTTGAAATTTTGTGAGGTTACCTGTAGGGCTCAGGTAGTTGGAATAGCTGTTGAACCATGAGCTTCCCACAGCCCCACAGCATCTCAGAATTAGCTACACATGTATAGCATCTCATTCTGAAGCAAGAATTTGGTTTTCAAGCTTCTGCTGAATGGGAAGGGAAGGTTTTAGTTCACTCCCTATGCAGTACAATTTAAGAATACTTATTTCTTTTAAAAATTGCTTTCTTGTGTATAGGAGGAGCTAAATATGTAGATGTAAGGAGAATGTGTTTTGTCCTGTAAATTCTGGAGGAGAAAGAAACCTGCTTTGCAAAACTAAATCCAACCCCAGTAAGAAACCAAAGGCAAATTCAAAGTTACAGGAGCATAAATATTGCCAGTTGCAAATGAGTGGCATTTTATAATAAGTTTCAGAGCCTGATACATTCCCAGTTCCTAGTAAGTGCAGCCGTGTGATCCCTATATCACATGCGTGGTAGCACAGAATGCATTCTGGAGGGCGCTAAGCTGGTGAAGTGGAGGGTTAGGACTGTGGTTGCGATTCCAGCCCCTAGTAAATCTACCCCTGGTTTTGGGCCACAAGGTTATTTATCCTAAGGAGAGAATAGGCTGCTTCATGTAATCTGCTGTGGGGCTTGGGGAGCGTGAATAAGAAATGGGGGAGTGCCCTTGGAGCAGAACGGGCTTGGCTTTCTATCACTACCCTTCTTCCTGTTTATTTGATACATTTTGCTCTATATATTTTAAATAAATGGAGGAATGTATTTAGGTGGCCTTCTCCTGAAAGGCAGAAGAACTCTCTGAGCAGTCTGTGAATTTTTCTCTTCAGTATCTTTGTTGCTAATAAGGCATAGCTGCAGCACTATGCAGTTTCTACCTCTTTCTCTTCTCTGTGGGAGCTGCTTTTCCCAAAGACTAAGGTCAGCTATTGAAAGAGTCCTCAGCACCTTCTAAACCTGCTTTCTCATTGATGCTCACTGTTTTGGGGGGCTGTGAAAGGCACTTCTTAAGCAAGCTATGTGGATCTGCTTATCTGAGGCTCTGATGCATACTTTAGTGTCACTCTTACTAAAGCTAATCAGTTACAGGCTGTGTCTGTCACCAAGAACAGCTGTTTGTCTGCTAAATGAGAATTCCCACACCTGCGCTTGCCTTCATTACAGCTACATCTCCACCACACTGCCTCCTGTTCACTTCCTTTCCTTCCTGCGCCTCTTCTACCTGGAAGTAAAAGATTCCTTTGGCCTATATGTGTTGTGTGCACCAAACAACAGTTCAGACAGAAGTCTCACAGTCCGGTGGCTGGAGGAAATGTCCACAGGACTGGCAGTGCCTGGGATGCAATGCTGCCTAAGCAGCTGACTGTGTGGCCTTGGGCGAGCCACTTGACCTCAGCATGCTTCAGTTAACCGAGCTGGAAAATTGGGTAAAAAGCAGAAACCTTAATGCTGTGCCCAAGCTGAGTTCTCCTGGGGAAAGATATAAATGGCAGCAAGGTGGATGTTTACTCCTTTAGGCTTATGAATTATGTGAGTATTTGGATGACTGGAAGTGCCAACTGGTGTAAATAGCTAGTGCCCAGGTGCACATAAAGAATGGTAACAGAAATTGATGTCAGTGCTCCCTAGGGAAAAGCACACTCAAATTTTATCTCAGGCCAGGCACATGCCATGTTTGCATGGGAGGTAATGGCCAGCTGTGACTTGAGTTTAATGGATGATTGCTGTGTTCACACTGGGGTGCTTCTTCTTGGTGTATTCTTTAAAAAAGCGAAGAAGATAGAGAAAGCAATCGTGTACAGCTGCAGGCGTGTAAAAACAAATCTCAGGAAGAAAAGCAAGTAAAATGGAAGTTTCAGACCCAGTGGCTACTATTTCCTTTGAAATATTCTGGCAGATTTGGTCAGCTTGTGATTTCCCTATAGCTAGGCACATGGTAGTTTTGAGAATCACAGTCTGTCTTCAAATGGCTTATCTTGTGCCCTTCATTAAGCTCTGGGTCAGGAACCTCTCCATGATTTCAACCCTGTAGCTCCAGGCTGCCAGGTACCACCCAATAGCAGTCCTTCCTGCTTCTCTCATTAAAGTCCTGAATCTCCTAAGAACTTGCACCATGCAAGTTTTTTCTGATAACTGGAGATACGTGCTCTTTGCATCTTGCGCCTTTCAAATAGCTTAGTAGATGCATCTTAACCTGTCGGGAAGAATAGCAAGGAATAAAAGATTTTGCATGTTTGAACAGTTCCTCTCTTTACTCTGGTTTTCCTCCACATTCTTCAAGCAGCATGACCAACTCAGATGTACGATAAGAAGGTGTGGTATCAAATCCAGAGAAAGAAAATTGTGCAGTATGAAATTCAGGCATAAATTTAAGCCAGAAGTGAAATTATTTAAATGGCAATAAATGTTCATTCCACTCCTCCCAGATTCCCCCATGCAGCCTGAGTGGCATTTTGCCCAGTTCCAGTCTAGGGAGATTCATATTAAGAGCAGACCTGAATGTGCTCTAAAATAACAATCATTGGCCAAGGTCAGCAGGACAAAGTTTGCAGTAGTGGAGTATGCTGTCTTTTGTTGTCTTTTTTTTTTTTAATCTGTCAAATTTGGTTCACCTGCATGTGTTCACCAGCTTGTGCCATCCCTGCTCTCCTTCTCTCTACCCCATTTTAAGTTTGTGACAGTTGACATTGCTGAATTCAGAGGCAGGCACTTTATCTTGGCAGCTGACTGCTAGTTTATCTAATCAAGGGGCTGACGCATTTGGCTTAAGGCTGTCCTGTCACTTGCCCCTGAGCTGTGCACCTGTCTGAAGTGCTCTGTCCATCTCATTTGGACTAGCATCCCCCCTTTGCAAGGCTTCCTGCTGCTTGTCTACTATGGATAAAGAAAAGGTGGACCAGTGTTAGAAAGAGTCTGCATAGCAGGAAAAGAAGGAAGAAGAGCAAGGAACAGTAATAAATTACTAACAGTCATCACTGTGAGCCATCTGCAGAAATCCCCATGACAGTACAGACACTGGGGATATTACTTGTAAGCAGTGCTGTTAACACCTTCTGCAAGGGAAAGGCTTTGTGAACACCCACTGATCCCAGAGAAGGCACCCACTGGAAGCCAAGTTTGCAGCAGGCATTAATAATCCCACAGAACAATATGTGCCAGTTAGAAATAACTGAGCTATTTATCTCCAGAGCTCTCCTTGGGCTGCTGCAGAAGGGCTGGCCTTCTGTATTTCTGATTGACACTTACTAATCCAGTATCTTTTCTATCTAAAGCACATAACAGAATGATACAGGGCAGATGATCGTCTTTGAAATTATCATTTGTTGTTTCACATAGACTTGGCTGAAACATGAATGTGATACTATACAGACAGATAGGAATAGGCAGTCCTTACTCCAAAACTTAATGGTCTCAGTAGTAATTAAAAAACAGGTCAAGTGAAGTGATGTACCTGGCATCACATGGAAGGTAGATGGCAGAAGTAGGAAAGACACCAGATCTTCTTACTCCTGCCATGATGACTTTCCTCTGTATCATGTTGTGTGAGCACTGCTTTTCACTAGAGAGTTTCACAGTGCTTTGCAAGAAATTGTGAATGAGTCTCCAGCAGAATCCCCACGAAAAATTCATGAATAAAACTATATCACAGTCCTACAAATTAAGTATTACTGTTCCCAGATTGTAGGGAAGCATAAGCAGCTAATCCAAAGGTAAAGAGCAAACAAACCTTCAAGGTTTTAACTCGAGATCCTTTCCAGGTATTCCTTAAAATATTAATAGATGATGCCAGATCTACCACTCCTCTTTTTCATGTGGAATGAATCAGTCAGCAATAGACTGCCATTATTCACATTTAATGTGTTCTTCCTTACAGTGAAGATTGTGTTGTTGCTAGAGAGTACAAGAAGTCCAGTGACTAGGAGATGCAGGTCTGATGTGGCCTATGTAAGTCAAATAAAGCTTAATCCATCCACTGAAGTCTTCCTTAGGTCAGAGACTGATTTTCCTTCTGCTCCCCTCCTCTATGCTTGTTTCTGCCCCAGAAATTCCAAACATTTGTGGGTTTAGGCTGCCCAAGGGCTCAAAAGACTTCGGGACATTTTGACTAGTAAAATTTCAGAGAGCCCTAAATTTGAGGTGGGCAGGGCTCAGCTTGGCTTCTATGCCTGCTGTTAATGGATGACAGCAAACCACTGATTGCCACTGAAGGAATAGACAGTGATGACTCTTGTTTGGTGACAAAAAGTTGTCAAACCTCTCTGAAAGAAGATTTCCTTATTAAAAAAAAATAATAATAAATGGTGGCTAGGCTTTCCCAAGTAATGCAGCTAGTGGGTGGAAGAGAGCAGCATTGGCATCTCCATTTATGTCAGTGAATGTTTATCCAAATGGAATGACTTTCCAGGGAAAATGCATGCTATATAAAACACCTGACATCTGCTGAGTTCCAGGTGCATGCTGTATGCTGCCCTGTCCCAGGTGTGCTTATTCCCTGTGAGGTTTGTTGCTGCTAGCACACTGACAGCATGCCACAAGTAGAAGGGAAAATAGTGATGATCAGTCCCTCTGATAGCTGTTTTGGCTGAGTCAAATTGTGTTGCCATGCCCTCAATCCCCTGCTTATCACAAGGATGCAGCTGTGTGCTACTGGAACCAGCTCTAATTGTGCTTGTGGCTGTCTCCTGGAGGATTTTAATAAGCCCTGCAGAGTGTGTAGGAATCGGGCAGTGAGTCTTTAAGCAATTTGTAAACCCCTGGGAGAATTCTTGATTTTTCTTGCAGAAGCCACCAGAACCAATCCGCATGGTGGTTCATATAGGTAGGAAAGCTTTGCTTATGTCTAGCAGAGACTATAATTTTGAATGGAACAGTGGCCATGTGACTTCTTCATATTCCTGGCATTGTATACAGAGCAAATGCACCGTCCCCTGATGAAGTTCTAGTCAGAAGAGGTCTGCCTGTACAGCAAAGATGTGAAATTCTTCAGTTCCACTATCTCCTCCCACTGTGGCCCTCTAGGGGCACAGCATAGAACTCACCTTTTTCCAGTGCAGCACCCCTTTATGAGCTGTTCTCATATATTGTAATTAAAGTGCAAATTTTCAGATCACAAAGGCCAACGTTATTCCTAAAAGTAAATACAAGCAGCAAGCAGTAAAATACCCTAGATCTTTATTGTAGAGGATTGTAGGTAATCAGTATTGATCAACTCAATTCACTGGAAAAATATGAGCTCATCTGTGACTTTTCTCCACCGGTCCTCTTCCTCCGTCTCAGCTGGCATTTACCTGTTATCCATCCGTTCATATTGTTGTAATCTGGTACTGATTACAGAATCTTCTTTTCTTGCCAATGATTACTTCTCTAGAAAAGCACCAGTGACAAGAACTAATGTTATCATTTCAGAACTTCCCATTAATAAATAGAAAAAGATTTCTTTACCCTTACAGAGAAAAAAGGACAAAACATATACAGTTGTTTATTGTATGGCTTCACAGAGCAGAAAACACTTGCTTTTAGTGAGTGGAATTCTTAAAGTGAGTGAACTCCTGGGAAAAAGGTTGGAAAAAAAAAAAAAGGAAAAAAGGCTTCTGCAAGGCAGCCTTCATCTCATTTCCCAAATACTCTTCAAAAACTGAGTCCTTGTCCTGGCTGTTGTTGACCATGAGCTTTATCATGAGAACATCAGGTTTAAGAGGTGATCAGAGAGTGACCTCACAGAACGAGTGGAAAATGAACTAAATGATTGGGGTAGGGAGTTTAAAATGAGCAAAAACCACATAAGGAAACTGCAGAATAGTGGAAGCCTAAAGTATGTATAGGTTTAAGAGTTACAGAGAGCCAGTTGGATAGACATTCCAGGTCAAGTGGTCCTTACTGACTGGGGGTAGATAAACTAGGAAAGACTCACTTCTTAGTTGCTTTGTTAGTGTGCTGCCACAAGCAGTGGCTACCAGCATATCTTGGGAAACCTCTGTACTAGCCAGACCTCTGTTCTAAGATCCACCTCATACTGCTTTCCAAATCTCAGTTATGACTGGAACTGCCTGTTTTTCTAATTACAGGTATCAAAACAAAGGCTTGATGTTAAATGTGTCCTTTTCAAAATATGAATAATAAAATGAGAATTGATAGATATGGAAAAAAAAATCAGCATGAGAAATTAGAAGACCAGACTCAAATGAGTGAATAAATTCTATTTTTTTTGATATCCCATCAAGAGTACAACCAACACAAGTGAGCAAAGCAGCTCCAGCTGTGAGGGCAGGAGAAGGTACCATACATACTTCAGGTGAGATGAGCATAGCTTGTCTGTGGTTCCCATGGCTTGGTAGGGTGACACAGCTTCTTGTTCACTTGTAGTAGAACAAGAATTGAGTATCCATGCTGTTTGCCTTTTGGAGCAGGTGATCATTTAGAGATCTCCTTTGCTTTATAAAACTTGTTTGGGGTTTGAGCAGAAAATCTGTTCATTGCAGATTAGCTGGGGATTTTTTTTTAGGCTGTCAGTGTATGGGATCTGGCCCTTGTGTATAAGCCTCATTCTCTGTGAGAGTTCATTGAAAAAATACGAAATGTGTGATATCCCACACGTGTTGTCTGAAGACACTGAGTGCTGAAAATCCTGGAGGGGGCTAAATAGCTGTCGGTCATTATGTGGCCTGTATCTCAGGCAGATACAACCTCCTTCTTCCCTGTCTGGGCATTCTGGCTTTGGCTTGATCTCCTATCCTGGGATACCCACAGGGAGTCACAGATTTAGTTCATGTGATCTCTCTCACCACCTTTTCTGATTTTTTTTCCCGTTGCACCATCTGAACCCGTTATTATTGCTTGTAATGTCATATCTCTGGTGATATGGCTGAACCTCCTGTGTGCCTGGACACAAACTCACCGAGTTCATTTTGCTTCAGGCTGCACTGAAACCTATAACTGCAGCAAGTAGAATGTGCATATATGAGGCTGATACATCACCAGAGCCTTTCCTCCTGCTTTCCGTTTTCCAGGCTTCTTCCTGTCACTTGCATTGATCAAAATCCAGTACAAAAAAAAATGATAATAAGATACAGAAAGAAGTATTTTGTTTCACTCGCAATCCTGAAGTGCAACATTTGAAGGGTGGAAAGAAATAGCCACCCTTGTAACCTTTGTTTTGTGCTTGCAACCTTTGTTTTATTCTTGCCGTTTCTGTGAAGGGAGCGGGAAGGCCCTTTACACAGGGGCTGGGGGCACTATGCAATGCTTTCTCATCCCCCAGTGCACAGATGATGGATCACTCAGTTGCGCATGTGCTCTCTTTCTCTCTTCGATGCGTCATTACGTTATCATCTCTGTTCTAGAGAGCAGCAGTGTTTAGGATTGGGCAAGGATGCCTTTAGGATGCATGTTTATTTGCTCATAAAACAGGTAGAATAGATTGACTGAAAAGTGAGGGATTGAGAATTGGGTCAGACAGAAGCTTCCAAAAAGCTTAGCTTATTTGGAGAAGAGAAGAAGCAGTCAGAATAACAAACCGTAGGACAGTGAAATTGATTCACTGCTCCCTCTTCATCTTACCCTCCTCCGGGTAAACCTGTTTCGGTTGATAGTGAATATTTCATGCAGTGCTGAGCGTTTTCCGAACTGTGGTGTCCTAGTTTTTCCACCTCCAGCCCCAAAGGAATGTTTTTACATCATGGAGCTTTATTTTTGGGAAGGGGAGGAGGGAGCGGAGGCTGCAGGCTTGCGAAGAGACGGCAACAAAGAGTGGTTTAGAGAACAGCTTTGCTCTGATGTCTCGGCTGCAAGTCTCACCTCCACTCCCTTGCTCCCTCCAGAAAGCTCAGTGAAACAGGTTGGTTCCCAAGGGGCTGGAACACAGCTCCAGTCAGAATAAAATAACCGTAAAATGGCACCCTGGGTATGCTCTCAGCACCCTGTCTCTGTTGTAGCTGCTTCCTTAGCTGACGATGGCAAGCTGTTGTTACTGTTAGCACTGCAGGCCCATAGAGCTACCACAGGGAAGAGCCATGTCTGTTCTACTTCACACACCAGCACCAAGAGGACTTCCTGGCTCTTTGTGGCATGTCAACTATCACTTCAGGAAAGGGGAAGCACCAGGTGTTGTCTCTCTTTACATCCTTCTCACCTTCCTTCCACGTAGAAAGATCAGCTAAGAGTCTGGGGATGTGACAGAGCAAGTACAAAAGCCTCCTTGGTCCTGGTCTGGTGTCCTCCAGTGTCAGTCTTTTGAGTTTGTTGCAGTAAGCTTCAGGTTAGGTACTTCATGCTTTGACAGAAGCCCTGAAATAATGCAGTCTAGTTAAGAAGCAGGGTAGGGAGCAGTGTAATTCTGTCACAATGTTTTAGTCCCTCTTTTGAAATCAGTTTTTAATTTCCACATAAGTTTTATGAAGCTAATGGAAGGTGCCTGCTTGAAACTGAGGCCTTCCATACCACAGTGCCTCCAGCTGCCCGTGAAACCACCACAGCAGAATAAACTGTCCCAGTAATCTGCCAAACAGCTAAGAATCTTGTGTTATCTTCCCCCCCCCCCCCAGCAAAATCTGATGAAGCTGGTATCCCATACCCTGCTGTGAATTTGTGTTTCACAAGTGCTTCTTCCCTTTAGGATAGGCAGAACAGCTATGAAGCCTGGAAAAGTCCCAGAGCCTCAATATGCTTGCTTCCTTAGCCTCCTAAAAGCACACTTTACCTGACCAGCTGAATTAGCATCTACTGTAACCAAGATAACAGCACAGCAATTCAGAATCTGACTCACTCCTATTATGGACTGCAAAGCCCAGCATTTGAGGTTGCGTGATTCCCTAGATAGTTTCTTTTCTCCTACCTAGTCACGCTTGCCCTCTATGCTCACTGCCCATTATTAAGGGGCACAAACTGGCAGAGCTTTTTTCCTCAGCCCACTGAGCTGCAGCTCTAGATCTTCTGCTCCCCTGACACTGGTCCACAATGTGAAGCATTTGCTGTGTGGCTTGTTAGTCTGCAGCAAGCTGTGTCCATGCACCCTGAAGGACGTGGGGTACTAGCAAGCATGAAACTGCTTAGTTAATGCTTTAGATTTGCAGGAGTTTGGTCAGTGCAAAAAAAGCCTGAAGAAGGTGACGGCACATCTTTCTTCCTTGGTGGTTCTTGTGCCCTAACAGGAAAGGAAGGATGGAAGGAAGGGAGAGGACAAATGGTTCTTTTGTGGCATGGTGGAGGCAAGAGCAGAGCTGTGGAATATCCCCAAAACGTGCTTCATCTCCACAGTGTTACAAAACAGCAGTTCTGCAGGGGACACAAAAGCACTTAGGATGACTGCAGCTGAAACTAAGTGAACCTTTCAGTCTACTTATCATAGCATTTGCAGTCCCTGCTTCAAGGAGAAACAATAATAAAAAAAAAAAATCTTTCAAAAGGAGCTAGTATCCATCTAGAGCATTGGATGAAATAAAAAGCGACAAACAAACAAAATCACCATCTCCTGCTTTAGAAACTGTTGTTAAAAATAAACCAGCGTTCACTGCTGCAGTCCTGCCAGTTCCTCCCAGCTGAGAGCTGAAGACCCAGAATACTGCCTAGCTTTACACTCCCTGTGCCTGTTGTAGAGTTTAACAGCTCTCACTGTTGTCATGACAAAGATCCCCTGCTTTCCAGCACTGAAGCTTGTTCTATTATTTCTAGTCTACCTGTAATGCTGCCTGCCCTCCCTTCCAGCTTACAAGGCATTGTGTTTTCCTGTGCTGAAAGGGTGTGCAGTGTCTCTGCTTGCTTCAGACTTACATGAGGACAGTTCATGACTCTCAGTCACTTGTGTGAAGCCAGAGCAGTAGAGAAGAGCACCAGCACCAGCCACAGTCAGATGCTCAGCTGTGACAGTGTGCTTTGAGTTTGTATTTTGCTCCATATGACATACGGCAGATTCACCCCCCACTGCTTCATTCTCTGCAGGCTGTAAATTGAGTTAGTAGTGACATTTGAAACATCATTTTTTGTCTGTGTTTGTCATAAGGTGTGTCCTAGCACGTATCCTGGCATACTAGGCCCTGTAGCTGTGTTTAAAAACAAAGCAAGGGACTATCTTGGACCTGAAGCATTTACAGTCTAAACAGGCAATGCGTGTGAAAGGCCAGAAAAATGTGGGAAAAGTCAAATATTGTACTGTTTCCTTCTTCTAGATACTGAACCAAGGCACAGATAGATTAAGTAACCCATCCAAGGCAAAAGAAGCTATCAAGAAAATCAGAAAGTGAAACTTGATTTCCTGAATTGCAGATAAGCGTCTCAGTCTCACTCTTTCACTTGTACACCTTGTTAGAGCAAGCCAGTATTAATGCCATATTTCCCAGAGAGGTTTGCCAGAGGTTTTCCACACCTAGTGAATCCAGACTAAGTTGAGATCCTTAAACAACTTTGTGACTTCCTTTGACTACATATATATATATATATAACTTTGAACACCATCCCATGAAACCTCCAGGTTTTAGGTGGTTATAATTTTGCTTAGACATGTGCCAAAGGTAGGTTTCAATGAAAGCCTCATTTGGATTCAAGTTTGGAAGTATGTATATACATGCAGTAAAAGATAGTGCACTTTTTATTTTGTGTTGATATTTTCTCTGTTATATATATAATTTATGCAAAACGGTATAGATGTGTCTAGTATTTGGGGTGCTTTTCTTGAGTATGTAGATATTTGCTGCAATGGGACTGACTACTCCCACCTCTGATGGGACCCCACAGCAGCCTCTCAGCACCTCCAAAATTTGGGCTTAGGTCTAGACCTTTCAGAGGGCCTCACCTTCCATCGTTAGACCAGATTTTCACATATA
Source organism: Forpus xanthops (assembly GCA_032466535.1). Taxonomy (NCBI): domain Eukaryota; kingdom Metazoa; phylum Chordata; class Aves; order Psittaciformes; family Psittacidae; genus Forpus; species Forpus xanthops. The sequence goes on from JASSUY010034675.1 coordinate 24,220, forward strand.
CCCAGGCAACTATAGTGTCTGAGCAACTCGAAAACCTAAATTTTATATTGTCCCTAATTGGAAAGGGGCATTCTTCTTAAATGTTAGCTGTAAGTAGTTTGGCAGCTGAAAATCCGTCTTCAGAGTGCTTGTGCAGTGAACCCAGAATTACTGAACCTTTTGAAAATGTGGGAGTTACCTGCTGCTATAACTTGCAGGGCAGCTGCCAGAGGGAGAACATCCTTTCTTAAGGGGATTCCTGATGGGGGGAGTTGTCAGCATCTGATGAAGCTCCCACTGGCAGTGCCTGAATTCCCAGAGGGAAACAAATATTCACTGTAAGCAGTATTACAGAGTACTTTTTACTGTTTCTCAATAGTGATTTTTCAAAAATTATTTTTTTTTCAGTTTGGGAAAAAAAATAACTCATATAGGAAGGGTCTGAAAGCTCTGTAATCCTAGTGTAAGAAAATCCTCTGTGCTCCAGTTTGAAGAATATTTTTCTTGGGAATAAAAAGGGAGGTAGTATGTATCGAGGACCTGATCCAGGTTATGTTAGCACTGGGAGGCTGCTTTACAGTAACTGACAGCAGTCCTCAGCGAGGAAGATGTGCCAGTGAGATGTTAAGTGCTAATACTTTGTACTGCAGCCTGCCCGCTCACATGTGCCCACAAGTCCTGGATATGCCATCCATGTGATAGTGACGCTATCCTGAAGTACCTGCTTGTTCCAGGGTCTGGAAGAAAAATTGCTTAGAAAAGACAAAGCAAGAATGTACAAAGAGGATAATGGTGATTCTTGAAAAGACCTCTTTGTGCCTGGCCACTCGCAGAGATGGTCTGGGCAGGGGGAGGAAAAGGAAAGGAAGTCAGAGGAGGGAAATATAAGGATGTGAGTGGAAGTTGCCACCAAAGAAACATTAAATCCTCTTTCACTGTGTTTGAGTAGAGCTGTTGTGTGGGCAAAGTCTTGCATTAAGGTAGAAGTGCCCCAAGTTCAGCAGAGTTGCCCTAGGAGTGTGTAGAAAGCAGTTAGTTTTCTTAATTTCTCTCTGGATTCATGCTGCTTTCTATTTGTCCTGCAGGACAAAATACCCACATTGTAAGAGTCATCTGTGACAGTGAAGGGGTTGTTTGTGCCCAGCCAGTGCTGCAGAGGGAATAGGAGCTCTGACATCACTGCATTTGCTTTGTACCAACACATGAGGTCATAAGTAACTCCCTCACTTTTCTGTTGATTATTTGAAAAACGGGAGCGTGCCTTACATTTTGGAAATGCTTGGCAGTCCTGTTCTGGCTGCTGTCTGATCATTGGTTTGGAAAAGCTGTTGCTGAAAGAGGACTTCCCTTTTGGTATTACATACTGCATTTTGCCAAGCAGTTGTGTTTGCTGGTAGCTTGAAGGGCACAGCCTGCTTTCTCAAGTCTTCTGCTGCAGTAGAGGGAGTAGAGATAAAGATGCCTGTCTCTCAGGGCAAGTTAGAGTAGCCTCACAAATGCTCCAGCTTTGTTTTGTTTCCCATAGTTTTATACTTCAGGAACTTAAAGAGAATAGCAGCTGCTCTTCTCCCAGCAGCTGGAACATTCATGAGTCCCTGACATATCTGAGTGGGAAATTGGCACAGAGTCTTCTGTCCGACTCTGCAATGATTACAGTGGCCTTTTGCATGGGAGGTTGCTCCCATGCGTACATTTTAATGTCCTGACTCTGCTGGAGTGTCAGTGTAACAGAGAGCCAGGCACAGCTCCTGTGAGGACTGCAGTACAGCTTTTTTTTTCCTGCTCTTATGATTGGAACTTGTATTCCAGTGTCGCAGCTCAAAAAAAAAAAAAAAAAGAAATCCCTTTAAAAGCAGTTGTGGAAGGGAGAAAAGAAAAGCCTTGTGTAGCAGGGAGGAGGCAACATCCTCAGTCTTTAGGTGTCTGCAGCAGTGGCAGTAGCAGTTGCATCCCAAAAGATTAATGAGCAGGCAGGCTGGATGTGAGGAGAGAGCACAAGCCCCGTTGTAGAGCTGGCTGTGGGGATCCCCCAGGGAGAGGCAGGCTGCTCTGATACGGCAGAGGACTGGGGGCGGCTGGCAGAGAGCTGACTGCACACAAGGCAGCAGCTCCTAATGGTGCTGATGTCTTAATCATTGGTGGCTTCGGCAAAGACTTATCTCACGCCCCCATACTGCTCTGGTGAACAAAGGACTTGAGAAACATTGCTTGACTCCTTGGCATTAGGTGGGCTTGGGGCTGTAAGAAGCAACTCTATTTATAAAGAGGTGTCATAAGGGGAAGAGAAAAAGGAAAGAAGGGAATTCTCCAGCCTGGGTTAAAAATAAAATACAAATCCTATTTTAACCCTTTGCCAGACTTGTTCTGCTAGTTTAGGATCACTCCTGTAAAATGTAGGTGGTGTTGCAAGCAAAATGAGAACATTTCTAGGAAGGCACCATGGTTTTCTGAAGTGGAACAGCAGAGTAAGTATATGCCCACTTAAGCTGCACAATAAACTGTTTGACAGTGCTTCAGATATAAAGTAATTGTTCAACTATATAGTCTGTGTATCTTTAAGATCCCCAGTGTATTGTTAAAAGAGAAGTTTGCACAAGACTTGCACAAGACTTGGAGACAGCCAGAAGGCCAAGAAAAAGCAGCATGCAGCGGGAGGAACAGAACCAAAAATGCTTGCAATAAAAGGCATTCCGCCAAATAGAACTTCTGGTAAAGTGCACGCTCATCCATGAAGGCCATCCCCTCAGGTTGTCTGAAAATCCTTTTGGTTGAATAAACAGTATGAGGGAGGAAAAATTAGGTTGGGTAGGATGCTTCTGGCCTAAATTGGAAATCGAAACTCGTTCATTCATGTAACCCCTCTGTAGATCCTTGCAGTCCTTTTCTGCCTCTGTGTTCACTTGTAACATCAGACACTTGTCCTAGGAGGAAACCTGCTGGGTGGTTAAGTCAATCATCTGGTCTAAAGGAGGCCATCAGCAGAGCAATCCCCCTGAAGACCTGAACACAGGTGCTGACTCCCATCTGGAGGTTTGGAGAATATGCACACCTGTCATGGCAAAGGATCAGGAAGAGCCATTGCAGTTCAGATCAAGGAAGAAAAACACCTATATGTTACACATTTCCTTTCCCTTTACAAAGAAGTTTGTCTTATTTGAAAATATTCAGAGCACTTTCAGGGGAGGGCTGTTTGCTTTGGATTTTGCTTATTTTCTGTTTCAGATTTAAGCAACTGCATCATATTTCCTTATTAAGAGTGTATCAGAGCTGTATGCTTGTATATATTTTCCCAAAGTGAAGCTTCTACTCATTTGTTTGAAGATAGAGCTGACAAACAGAGGCCTTCAGTTGGTAGGCAGCAACCTCGTCTCTTTTTGGCTTGATGTGGCTGATCATTTGCAGATCATGAGCAAGATAAAGGATCAGAGAGGCACAACAGTGCTTCAGGAATCTTATTATGCCTGAAGAGTGCTAAATTATTACCAGTGGAGACATCTCAGGTTTCTCAAACAGGTCACTGTTCCCACAGAAGGAAGAGGGATGGCAACAAATGAGGACATGTCCAAAGGAATCTCATCAAAAAGTACCTCTGCAAAATGCATGTTTAAGGGGTCAGAAGTAAGAACTATCCCCACCTGATGGAACTTACTTAATATTTCTTCACCTTCTTTCATCACTTCTGTTGTCTCCATTGCTTGCAGGTAGATCCTAGATGATATAGTAGTGATGCAGACTAAAGTGTGCACTTTAAACACTTTGTTGAACTGGAAGACAAATATTTTCTACAAGTTCACATCCCCAGGCATCCTGAAGGGAACATGGAAAAGGTCTGGAAAATTACAAGGAAAATAACATCTGCCTTTGAAAAAAAAAGTCGCATGTAGGAAAAAATACAAATTGTTTAGAAATGTTAGCAAGCCTAAGAATGCAAAACCAGACGAGGAATAGTCAGAAAAAGGCTCTCACAGTCCCTAGGATTTCACAGAATGTTGTTGTTCTTGAGTGGCTTCTGTTGTGGCATAAGGAATCCACTCCAAAATGAAGAACAGGCTTCCTGTTTGGATGTGTAACGTTATAGTCTAAATACAGGAACATGTGGGCAACAGCATGTTACCAAAGGAGATAGATAACCCCCAAGCCATCCACTTTGGGTGGGGTATGACTGTTACCAAGGGACAGAAAATTACCTCAACTGTTTAATGGTTAGATACATCTCCGCAGAGGGCTGGCTAAAATCATCACAGTGCCTTATGAGCTGCTGTCCGAGCCTTTCTTACTGGATGGACCCAGCAATAATTTTAAGAATCATAGAAATTTAAGGGGCTTGTCAATGTTACTATGTTCCTCTGGCAAACAAAATATGGGACGGGACTGGGGCAAACTTCCATAGAGCTTTCCTGAGTACCCTGCAGTGATGCTTTGCAGAAGTCTTTAGTTCACCTCAGCTTCTTGGACTTGGCAAGATATGTCCAGCAGAGAACAAATAAAAGAAAGTGCTGATCTGCTGTCTCATGGTGTCTAGCAACAAAGCACAGAAAGCAAGTCCTTTACCTGAAGTGCATATTTCCTATCAGAGGAGGGATTGTGAATAGGGATTATTGCTGTTTCGGTGCAGGAATGAGCTTAAGGGTAGAAGCTGGTAATAAAACGAAGCTTCTGACCCGAACACAAATCCATATTATGCAGCAGTAGGATGCATTTTAATCCCTGGCATCATATCTGTGTTAGTGTAGCCATCAGCTATTCCTAAATATCTTGAGTAATGTATGGTGCAAGAAGAGCAACTCTGTGGTACTTTCTTCCCAAATACATTTGCATAAGTCAGGATTCAACACGTGAGCCTCGCAGCACTGGCACTGTTTCCTCCTATCTGAGGTTAGTGCTGCATTTCCTCAGCCTGGCATCCACCTCAGCAAGATTTTTGCGGTGTTTTTGTCTCTCCTGTGTTTGTGTGGGAGGCAGTATAAGCTTTTCATGGAGGGAAAGGCTTGTTCAATTGGAAAGAAGGGAGTTAATTATGTCTCCTATAAAGAGATGTAATTGGTTTTCTTTTCTGTAGAGAGAGGATGACATGAACAGCATCCCTTGCCTTTTCATTCAAAAACTCTGTTGTGGCCATATTGCTGAGGCTTGGAAAACTCCCTGATTCACAGGTTGTTTTTTGCATGTTCCAAACATCTGGGAACAAGGTTCAGCTGCCTGATGAATGTGATCTCTGGCAGAAAATGCTGAAAAGTTGGGAAGGGAGGAGGGCAGATCTGGCCCAGCTGTCCATTTCAAATATTGCTGGTTTCAAATTTAGCCTGCCATCTTCTTAGCAAATTGTTTGTGAGCACTTTTAAATCTGCACATGTAAGTCTTACCGTAAGTATTTGGCAAGTGCAAGGGAGTTTGAACTAGATTATGAAAGGAGGATGCGTCTGTGTGTGCCAAAGCATCCCAAGGTGTACAGGCCTAAGATGATATTATTCAAGTAAGTCCCAGTTTTCAAGTTTTCTTCTGTTTTTGGCATGCTTGCTCTGCCACTTTCAGGAATAGCTAGAGTAAGTATGTCCAGCCAAGTCCATTCTTTTCATAAAATTGAGCTAATTTGCTTATCGTTAGAAGTTTCCTGTTGTTTCCTCTATGTAATTTTGGAGTCATTAGCACTTTCTTTAGTAATGTGTTATTGCCTGACATAACAAAGTGTTGCATCTCTCTCTACTCTTCGTCAGAAGCCAAATAGCTTTGAACTCTGTATTAGATGTGTTGTGTAGGGCAGGTACAAAGGAATAGGAAGAGACTCAAGTAGGCAATGGCACTTAAAGATAACTGCTCTGAAGATGCAAGACCCATCATACCATCTTCAGAAAAAATTGAAATACCGCCTTCCTCAAGTCTAAAATGCCTTCATTTCTTAGTTCTTCTTGGTCTCCATACAATAACGCTGTGTTGCTGGGTGCACCTGCACTGCAGCATACCAATTTCCATAAACATATGGGTTGCTTTGGAGTGACACAGGCAATTCAAGGGGAAAATTTTCTATACTGAAGGGGAGGTTGTCACTGTATGGAAAAGATGATCTGGTTTAGGACAGAGAATGGTTTTGGCAGAGGTTTAGTATGGTGAAGCTGAAAAATTCACCATTAGGACTTGGAAAGTCTCAGAAATACTGCAGCATCTGGGAAGTAATGCTCAGGGTGAAGATTCAGAAATAGCAAGGCAGGGCTCATCTCTAGGGACTTAGAACTAAAAGATGGAATTTGTTCCTGGATGACTCTGGTCTCATTTAGTAGTAAGAGCCCCATGCGCTTTGAGATAGGCTAATGCTAAGTCCCTCTGAAAGTCTGACCAGGGTGAATAATGTATTGGAAAATATAATGAAGATGCAGAAAACAGTTGTATTTAGCTCTGGAGAATATGCTGAACCCTTCCGTAAGGACACAGACAGAGACTTCTGAGCCCTCCTTTCTCAAGGAGGTTTGGACAATGTGGAGAAGGAATGACTTGTCTTATCACCTGTTCTGAGATGCTCAAGAGCCTATCTTTAGAATGTTGTTTGTAAACCTCCGTTGCCAAGAGGTTTCTTGATCCTGATATTGATGTTGATAGGCTGCAGGATGTCATCAGCACCTCCAGCAATAAGAGACTGGTGTGTGATAGAGGGATATTAGAAGAGCAGAGATAAAATAACTGAGAAACAAAATGTTCCTTCTTTGCTGTCTTTGATCTCTTACCTCCCAGCTGTGAGAGATCCTGGATGCTGATGGCAGCAATCGACTAATTTTCTGCTGCTTCTGTTGTGTGTAAAAAGCAGAGGAAGACGTTGTCTTCACTGAGGGGAGTACAAGTCTTGCTGTAATGTCTTTTGTTGCAGGCTGAACCTGAGGAGAGTCAGGGGATGAGCACAGGGAGCCTCAAAACTGAGGCAAAAAAAATGCAATTTTGTTTCTCCCTCTCTCTTTCTGCACTTTGCTTTCGACTACAATTCCTGTCTTATTAGCCATCCTTTTGCAGATAAAAACCCAAAGGAAAGCTCCTAGCCAGTGTTGCTGTCTTTGCTGTGTCCTTGATGCCAGCTGAAGAAGTGGGAGCCACCATGGATAAAGCTGTCGTGTCTGGGCCTACATCAAACTGAAAACTTGTGCCATTTCTCAGCATCAAGGTGAAAACTTGAAGGGAGGGGGCCGCTTTACAGTCGCTCTTTAACTCTCCCCAGTAGTTTACTCCTGGCATGGGACTGAGGCTGAGTCCATAAAGCTAATTTTGCTAGGTCAGGTAGCCCAAAGACAAAGATATGGGGACATCACTGCTCATTGCCCATGCTGTTCTGTCCTGTCTTGCAAGATGTGAAGACATGCTTGTATTTGAGGTGGGTCTGCGTTAAAAAGTTATAATCTCACATACAGATGAGTCAGTAGGGGTGTTTGGAACTGAAGTGCAGGCTCTTGTCATCAGAGATACACCAGTTATGGTCATGTCATTACAGATAAACACAAGTGTGCTCCTCAAACACAGTTTGTGCTCAGAGTAATTATTTTATGGACAAATCTGACTAATTTTAAGATCATAGATAAGAATAAGTAGTTCTTGAGACCAGTGTCCTTAAGATGGAATGGACATAGAAGTTTTAATGTAGAGCTGGTGCACATTCAAGTAGGAGCTGCAGCGTAATAGAATCTCTTGCTGACCAGATGTGGTGGAATTGCTGGGCTGAAGGGTTGCTTGTCCTCCCTGAGTACTTAGCCACTGGCTCCGAAGTTTGGCAGAAAGTCAGTTGCTGATTCCCCTGTCTGCAGCTCCCAGGCCTCCCCTCAGGGCTCCCTCTTTATTGCAAAGTGAAGTGCAAACGTGAACTTTGTGAGTGTATGTTGCCCTTGGTTTTTCACAGTTCCTGGATGAGGTCCATGCTGATGTTTGTCTGGAACTGTTGTCCATTTGGGAGATGCAGTTGTGCTTCAACAGCATATTTAGGAAATGGAAACAAAGGGGAGAGCTGTGGGTTGCTTCGGTCTCTGCTTCTGTCCATGCCAGCTGTGGCTGTTGGGATGGAGAGTCCCTGCTAGGTACTGTTTATATCTTGCCAAGTTTATTAACTCAGCTGAGACAAGATCCTAACATGCAGGTACATACAAACATCTATCTAAAGAGTTAAGGGGCACCCAAAAGAGAAGGACAGGAGAATACAGTAAAATAACAAAAATAGTATTATTTGTTTTCTACTCTCTGAGATGATTGGTGTCATTAAGCTTGCTGTGGAGCAGGGCAAGGCAGGGATAGTCTGGCATTCTGCCTTTGTCTCAGCAAAGCTCCAGCTATTCTGCCCTCTCCTGGAGCATTTGCTAGCTGCCTTATTTCTCAGGGAACCAGAGATGTCCATTAAAGAAAGATGTAGAGAAGGAAACAGCATCAATCCTATTTATTGTTTCTGAAAGGGTATTGGAAAAAGTGTAAAGGACATTTGTGTAAGACAATGCCAAAGAACTAAACAAGGCCAGTGTGACTAATGGAGAAAAAGAGGAAGAAGGGGAAAGCAGCTATCTGAGACACATAGGAAATAGTGAAGAGTTTATTCTTTGAAGCTTTTCCAAAACTGTGCTTTTAAATTTAATTTCCTACTGATGATGCACTCCCTTAAGGACCCAGTCCATGGTACTTTCAACATCACTGTCTCAGCCCCTTTTCTGAATGCTCTTGGGAAGCCCTCTGCCTTATCATATTCTCAACCAATGCTCTCAGAAGCTCTACACTATGTTTTTGGCAGAATATTACGCTGTGCTGTGCTATACCCCCTGCTTTGTGCTTGCTCATACTCCCTTAATAGGATTTGGCATCTCCTTTATCCTCCACCCTCTCAGAGATTCAACTTGTGTTTCATACTGCCCATATTAAGTCTATGATGTCTCAAATAACACAAGGAGCTCCACACTTGTATTATTTGAAGTTGAACTCTCCATACCCCTCCATTTTGCAGCTTCTTTCTCCTCTGTGTGTAGTGGCTGTTTTTCTGTATCTGAGCGTAGCAGCCTACCGGACATTACCTGTTCTTGAATGCATGTTATTCCTTCAGTAGATGTAACTTCTGCTGGGGGAAAATCAGTTATGAATTGGAGTGCTTTCCCATGCTTCTGCAACAGGGCCTGTTGGCTTTTTGCTCTTGTGTTCTTCAACATAGCTACCGCTGAAATGAGCCAGGCATATGTTTGTTGTTCTCTGGGTGGAAAAAGCTGCAGGTGTGTACTGCCTACAGCATTTCTTGTTAAACTTAATTTCTCGGTTTGGGGTGAGCACTGCAGGTCTGGTATGTCAAGGAGAGCTGCTCACATGAGAGGGGCTGAGAGTGCTGCTTTGGAGCAGTAGATATCGGTGTTCATGCAGGCTTGGCTGTGGCTGCTGATGGGGTGGTGGGTTTCTTTTTAACATTGGGCTGGCTGCGCATGAGTTAGGTTTTTAACACCAGGGAAAAAAAAAGAGGAAAAAAAAAAAAAAAAGCAGCTGTGCAAGCAGTCTGCTTCAGGTCAAAGAAAGCACAGTGCACATTAACATTAGAAACCAGAATAAGGAGGGAAAAGAAAGGCAAGTCAAAGATCGGGTCATTTCTCCTGCAGAGTGGCTGTTGGTTTGTGTCTTGTGTCCTGCACTACTTGGCAATGGCAGCCAGGATGTGGCACTCACCAAAGGTGACAGGAGGCACAGGGAGGCTATTTGCCTTCCGGTGTAAGGGGCCAGTTCTGCTGACTGCTGGCAGAGACTTGCATGTCAGTCACTCGTTAGCTGTGTACCACCAGGCAGCAGATAATCTCAAGTGCTGAATGAATAAATCCACTCCTTGTCAGCTCCCATCAGTGTCTCTTGCATGAAGCCCGGATGCTTCTTAAAGAAGCATACGCTGCAGATAAGTTTAAGTTCCATATTTACTCAATAGCCTATGGCAGAGCACTGAGGAACACTGCAGCTTTTAACTATTGAGTTAAACCATGAAGTTCCCAGGTTAGATAACCTGCGTGATCCAAACCCCATCATGTCAAGACCTTGAAATCAGTATGCCAGGACAGGTGTTCTCTCCTGTTGTGGAGGGGCATTGGCATCAGCAGAAAGGATTTTCCAGAAAATCCTCTCAGTATCCTTTTGGCTGACTTCATACCCCCAGACTTCGTGCCAACTTTTAACATTCAGTGGAGCATTAGAGTTGCAGTTTTGAATGGACTATGGAAAAATACTTGTTTCAATAAAGACAAGTAGAAACTGACATTCTGTTACAACAGTAGTTTGTGACAAATAGATTTCCCTACTAAAGCTTCATGGTATAGGAGCTTGCACGTGCAAATGTTAACATCAAATATGCATCTCGCTTCTCATATATACCTATTTTCATTTATAGGGAAATAGCTTTGAGAAGCACTCATGCAAACAAAAACTGTGGTGCAATGAGCCCATAATAGAGCATTCAATAAAATGAGAAATTGCTCAGCTTTCCAGTAATTTTGTCTGTTTGTTGTAAGCATTTTGTGAAGCATTGTCTAGCTGCCTGAATCTGTGGAGGTCTAAGTCTAGTTTTCCCCCTCATTTACCCACTTTTTATAGAATCTTCTTGTAATTACTAGTCCTTAGCAGAAAACCTGAATTTATATTAAAGTATTTAATTAGTCAAAATTGTGTAACAGAAGATTTCTTCCAGATACCACTTAATGATCATTAGAAGGTCTGATTCAAAGCCTGCTTAAGTCAGTTGATGGCTTTTCTTAACTTGAATACATTTTGAATCTGGCTTGGTATATTCAGAAATGTGAAGTTATTGGCTACAATAGCAGGGAATACTCTTCATAGATGGACAACTTCAGTGGTTCTCTGCTTCCATAATGGTCTGCTGAGGAAGCTTTAGATAAATGAAAGGCCACTTTTGGTGAAAAATCAACTAAATTCAGAACTGTAGATACTTGAAAATTTAATCATTTAAACCCCGATTTTTTTCCACAGCTACTCCATTGAAGTTAAGGATGTTGCCCAGGGAAGTTGTGAATGCTCCGTAGCTGGCAGTGTTCAAGGCCGGGTTAGGCATAGCCTTGTTTGGCATGGTTTAGTGGGAGGTGTCCCTGCCCATAGCAGGGGGGTTGGAACTAGATGATCTTAAGGTCCTTTGCAACCCTAACTATTCTGTGATTCTATGCAACTGATATAATATAGTATTGCTTAGATTTGGTAATGGCTTAAGTCTGTTTGGAAGAATGATATCCCCACCACAGTGATGATACTACAGACACATTGGGCCTGTACTTACTTGTATAAGCCATTGCCTCAAGGGAGACCTTAGAGCAGCCTTGCAGTGCCTGAAGGAGGGCCTATAGGAAATCTGGAGAGGGACTTCTTATAAGGGCGTGTAGTGATAGGACAAGGGGGAATGGCTTTGAAGTGAAAGAGGGTAGATTTAGATTATATATTAGGAATAAATTATTTGTCATAAGGGTGGTGAGATACTGGCACCAGTTGCCCAGAGGAGCTGTAGCTGCCCTGTTCCTGGAAGTGTTCAAGACCAGGTTGAACAGGGCTTGAAGCAACCTGGTCTAGTGGAAAGTGTCCCTGCCTGTGGTGGGGGGTTGGAACTGGATGATCTTTAAGGTCCTTTCAAACCCAAACCTTGTGATTCTTTTACTCTGTGATATCTGGTTTAATTTCTTTTCTGTTTTCAAGGGTAGTCTATTTATTCTGTAATTATGGGAAAGAGTGAACAGGTGACCTATGTGTTCTTCACCAAAGCCAGTAATTTTTCACCATTTTTAACTTTTAGTCCTACACAACATGAAAGCAAAAGTAAAATCTTAGGGTCTGTTCTTGAGATATTTATGTTACTGCAGAACACAGACTTTCCAGGGAACTTGAGATTATTTTCTTCCTATCCAGTACCTTTGGTTTTACCACTTCATCTCAGTGGAGTATCACAATGACTTACTTTCTGATTTTTGTGCTCTCATCATGGAAATGCAAATCACTGCACAGTGGGCCAGACACTGGCAAAAGTAGGTACTTTGGTACAAGGTTTCAAACCTGAGTTCTAGCCTGAGTAGATGGATGAGTATCCAGATCTCTGCATCCTTCGAAGTTCATCCCGAATCTAAATAAATAACTCAGAGAAAGTTCATGTTCTGGTTGAGATTCTAGTATCTGAGAGACAGCCATGAGTTCTGAAAAGTATTTCATTAATTACTTCAAAGCAAAGCAGACTAGAGTCACCATTAGAGAGCTTGATATTCGCATGAAGACCTACCACCTCCACCTCCCCTCCACCATTTTGCTCTGAGTAGGAAAACTAGCACAACACGTTTGCAGCCTCCTGGCCCACTTCTGTAGCTTCAGACTTCTCCAAATGGTGCTTTGAACAATATGGGAGACACTGGTATCAATGGAGAGAGAGCGAGCTCTGTGGTGTGCTGCTAGTGAGCCTTGAAGCATCCAAGGAAAATGTCATCTGCTGTCCCCCAGCTTTTTGTGTGTAGCTGTTTTTCAGCAAACACTGCTATTAATGATTATTGTACGGTGTTTGCACAGGTTTGGTAGATAAAATACAGGCTGGTAGATAAAAGGCAGCTTTCCACTTCATTTTTCAAGTTCTCACAGCATCACATAGGTGATGGGTGACCCAATTGTTACTGAGCAAATGTAAACAAGAGAAAAGGAAACTTTCTTTCATCACTGAGACAAACTATCAGGTTTCCTCAGCCTGCCTTCCTTGCCTTCTACCTGAACTAGCATCCTGTGTACCTGTGGGTTGAAATGTGAGAGAGCAGAGCGCTTGTCACCAGTGAAAACTGTGCTAACACGATGGGCTTAAACCAGAGATGTGACTTCTTCAAGGGGTTGACAAAGGGTGAAGTAGAGATGGAGCAGAGGGAACCAGACTTTTGCATTATTCCTCTAAGGAATATGGGTCGCGTTGCTCCTGTGTTGCACTTTGTCATTAGTTGAATCACTGGAGCATCCTTTCAAATCAGCCTGCTGCATAGATTTTTAAGTACTCTAATTGGTGCCTGCAAGGTTACAAGTTAGCGGTGTATGTCCATTTGCCCTGCACAGCCTTTCACAGCTCTTTCCCCCAGCTCGCAGTCAGTAACCTACCATTGTATGAGGCAACCCAGGCTGTGGTTGAGACCCTGTGAAGTGACCTGGCGTTTGTGTAACAGGGAAAGCTTCCCCTTTTTCCTTTCTTTTTTAACTATTATGCAAATGTTTCTCCATGTTTCCTTGTTTATCACAGGCTCTGATCCTCCCTAGACAGGCTATTCTGAGTTTGGCCTGCTTTCTGATAATTGCATCTGCATTAAAGCAAACACCCCTGCAGGGTTTCTCTATTCTCCTGTCCTTGCCAGCTCTGTGCTGGAGAGCACTCCATAGCTTGCTAGCATAGGGATGCGCAAAAAAGGCATGCCAAGGGCTGGCAATGCTCTGAAGAAAAAAGGCGAAGCTGCATGCTATTTCAGACCTCTCTTTGTTTTGCCAGTGAGTTCAGCTACCTTTCTTTTGCTAGTGATACGGTGGCTGCTAGGTCTTCCTGAGCCATGCATCGGTAAAATCACTGTCATGATCTACAGTCTGTGTCCAGCCCATATCAATGTCTGGCTTCTCTTTGGGGATGTAAAAAATAAATTGAATCTGGGAGAGTCAGCCAACAGTAATGACTGCAGTAGTAATTTTGAGAAGGTGGTCTGTTGTATGTTTTTGTGAGCTCTTGTTTTTCTTTGGAAGGAAAAAAAGGGCACTGCTTGAAATTTCTTGAGGTTGATCCTTATGATGTTGCTGTTTAGAGAGCTGGGAATCTCTAGTGCTTGAAATAATACAGCCATTAGTGTGTTGCTTCTCTACATGGGGCCAAGGCCTGGACTATGAGAAGTACAGTAATGATGCTTTTCCTTCATAAAGCCCCTTTTTTTTTTTTTCACAGAAAGATGATACAAAGTACTGAAAGGAGTAGATTGGGTTTGTCCTTGGTTTACAGCTAGAGGAGGTAGCAGGCAGTGGAAAGCCGGAGTAGTGCAACACACCACTGAACTGAATGCACTGTAGTGAAGTGCTGCCAGGCCCATCTGGCCAAATGGCTTTCTGCATGGCTGGGGTGGAAATCAAGACCTATGTAAGTGTGTTTCCACTCAGGATTTAGTTCCTGAATTTAAAAATATGCACAGAGCCTTCCACACTCACACAGTTAAAGTGATGAAAGTAAAGTAACTCAGGCTATTTCCTTTTAATTGGTTCTTAGCATAAATCTGTAGGCAGTAAGTAGATATTTTCTTTCTGTTCTGATTTGTTCTTATTGAACTTGGGCATGCTGTGCTGTAGCTGAATCCCCTCCTCCAGGTGAACATCATAAATCATGGCCTCTTCTCATGCTGTAGGGCAGTAACCAAGCAGGACTCTGACTGGATGATGCCATCCATCACTCACTTGGTCTGAAGATATGTTGCCATTGCACCCACCAGAGACTTTTCAGCAGTGAATTGCCAGTGCAGTTAGACAGCCCATCTGCAGGGAATTTAATCTTTCACAGGCAGGATATCCCCCAGAAGGGAGAGCGAGGTTGGATAATCCCTACCATAGCTAGTATGATGGTTACATTCCCCATGAAATACCTGGTCTCCTTCATCCAAAAGTAATTTTGCTGTGTTCTAATTTATCAGATATGGTGCTTGATGCTGATGATGAACCTCAGTAGTGTTGGAAGAATGTTATTCTAGTAGGTACTTCTGGTTTGGTTTTCCTCATTCTTGAAGCAAATCCAGCTTTTTCAGCTATAGGGCTGAACAAGCCCTCTGCAAATATCAGTGCGTATCTTATAGAAGAAAAGAGTCTCCTTGAAGAGGAGACAAAAATGAAACAAACTAGCTCTCCCCCTTTCTTTGGGTGGTACAGTTGAAAACACCCAGTTTGTGTTTCCTATTTGTATAAGTGGCTTTCATTTAAGTGTTGGTCATGAGTTAAGTTACGCCTACAGAGCTGTCACCATCAGGTATTGTGTATCACCGAATTCACAGCAGTTCTGGCAGTGCTGAACTATGTACATATGTGTTTAAATGCATCCCCCACTTCTCATAAGGAGCTATTTCCAGAGATCCCCAGTGTCGTAGTGGATCTCTCAGCTGACTTTTGACTGTGCAGGGACAAATAAGATTGACACATGTACAAACACTATTTCCTTCATTCTGATATTTAAGGATGACCAAGGGTGATGTGGTGCAAGAGTTACTTTTGCTTGCTTTGTGTAGTTGTGTAGAGGGAGAGTCTGGGATGGCAACCAACATGCTGAGAAATCCTCCTCCTCTGCACAGCACTGGAAAACAACTGCTTTCTAATTTCCTGCCAAGTATCTCACTTGCATTCAGAAAAAGGTGTCCATGTTCAGGCTTAATCAAAGATGATATCTCAGGAAATTAAAGGACATAAAGAACTAAAGGTATACTTAGGCAAGTTCCTAATTACTTATCTGATCTCTGCAGGGGAGATGTTAAGGGATGGTTTTGTAGTTTGTTCATGTTTTTTTGTTTGATAGCATAGCAGCTCCAGGACAATCAGTTACTTGAAGGGCTGGGAATAAACCCTACCTAGTTGTCCTTGTTTGCTTCTGTAGATCTTTTTCCTGCCTTTATGGAATCCTGAAAATTTGCCATGCCCAACTATGCAATGCTTAGGCTGCATCTTTTTGCAGAATTTATGTCAGTTACCTACAGTCTCCGCAGTGCTACGTAAACTACCTTTGAGTTAGCTTTGGTCAGATCAGAGCAGTTGCACCACGGCTTCAAGCAGCACAGAGCAGTTTTGCTAGCAGTTGAGGAATTGCACTGACTCTAGCTCTAATAAATACCCTTAGTAAATTCAGGTTGAAAGCACCACAGCAGTATGGTAAGAGTTTTGGGGAAGAGCAGGGCTTGTACTAATTACAGGAACTTAGTCACAACTTGCTAACTCCAAGTTGAAGACCCGCTTTTAGAAGTAGCCATGTTTGGACAGATTGGAAATTGAGAGAAAGCACAATCTTATGCTTAAGGCTTCAATAGTCAGGTTTAATTTCTTGTTGTGCTTTGTATTTCTTATGTCACTTCTTACATTTCTTTCACTTTCTGTGCCTTGGTTTTGCAACTGTAAAACCACACTGCTGCCTTCTGCTCTTTGTCCTGCATAGACTACAAGTTCTTCAGGATGGGGATTGTCTAGTATTAATTGAGTATGCAATACATATTGCAGCATGGCCACATCTGGGCCTGTGGGAGGTCAGGAGAACCCTAAGTGACATCTTAAGAACTTCTGTACTTTGAGAATATGTCACTGGCTTTGGGTTGTGAGGGAGGAAGAACCTTGAATGCTTATATAACTCTTATAGCTAATTCCCTTTGGTAGATTTTAGGACTTTTCTTTCAACCTTGAATTTTTGCTTGCTTTCTGTTCTGCAGGGCAGGGAGTGCTGAAGCTGAATAAATTGAATTTTTCTTAAATTATATGAGTGGTAAATAAGATACATTGCTATAAGTTGCCATATCCTCTGCATAAAAAAGAGTGGAAAATGGATAAATGAGGAGAAAATGAGTGACAATATCTAATGTATTCTAAGACCAAGCTGCTAATATTCTATTTCTTTTTGTTTCTTCCAGGTGGAGCGGGAAATAGCCATCCTGAAGTTGATAGAACACCCCCACGTTTTAAAGCTGCATGATGTTTACGAAAATAAAAAATATTTGTAGGTATTCCTGGCTTTTGCCACAGAAAGGGAAAGGGGGGGAGGGAGATGAGGGTTTTAGAACTTGGTAACGTTTCTGAAAGAATGGAGCAGGGCTTCACCCTCAGCTACTGTCTGTGTGATACTTAATACTTGGATGAGGAAGGAGCACTCTTTATTTCCTTAGCTGTTCTCAGTTTTCTTCTCTGTACTTACGTGCTGTTTCTTTTCCTACTTAAAACGGAGGAGAGAGAACAAACTTGTGTTTTCTGTCAAACAGCAAGAGGGGAGGAAGGTTTGACCCGGTAAGATCTGGAACCATTTTAAATCAGAGCTGTAGCAGTCTTACCATGGACAATTTTGATAACCTCCCTTGCCTGATAGTTTTCATTGAAAACCTCAGTTCTCTCTAACAGTATTTTAAATTTGCTCCATCAAAACCAAATTTGGGTTTAAGGGCTGCTGAATTCTCCTGATGGTTCTGCTGTAACTATCAAGTTTTTAGGGCAGGAGGGGTTGTTGTGGTTTTTTTGTAACCAGTTTTTTTGTAAGTATTTTTTTCATAACCAGTGCTGGCCAAGGATATTGTTCACACAGAGAGTCATTTTAGCTTGACAGGGCACTAGATATGTTGAATCTGTTGTCAAACAAACAGGCCATATTAATCTTGGCACTGCAGGAAAAAAAAAAAAAAAATCAATGTTCTCCAAATGGAAAAGGGCAACCCAGTAGGGAACTCCAGGTTATTTTCAGCTTTTTAACAGGTTATTACAAGTAGAAGAGAGTGGTAAAAAAAAATAAACTATTCTTAAAAACCACTGTCCATGGGTGACCTCTCCCTAATGTCACAACTCAAAAAAGGAACGACTGTTTACCCAAAGAAAGTGTGTTGAATGGAGGTAAAAATCCCTCATGGACTATTCAACCAGTCTCGTTACTGGAGCAATGAAATCCTATTCTGAGAAGTGAGGCCTTTGTGCCTAAGGGTTAGCTTACTAGAGCAGGCAGTAATTTCTTTTGGATTCCACATTTTCCTTTGGGGAAGAGCTTGCCATCCACGGTGAAATGCTGTTGCCAGAGTGAGCTTGTGCAGGCACTGAGCGGAAGCTGGCTCAAGCATTCTCTGACCTGCATCTCAAGTGCTCTATCCTCAGTGGTGTAAATGGTCATGGCATCATTAAGCCCAGTTTGCCCCAGCTGAGGACAGAGGCCCAGATCTAGCACAGCCTGCTCTGCATGTGGGAGGAGGGTAGCAAAGGGAAACAAGGTTTTATGTCCAGTAAGTTCTCCCTTAATACTGAAAAGAAAGGCACCATTTATAAGAGTACATTCATTTGTGTTGTGGTTTAAAGGGGGTTAGTATGAGCCTCAGGCTTTCTTTTGGTTAGGACAAAGGGAATATTCTTCTTTGTGATCCTTTTTTATTTATATGTCTATAATCTTAGATATACACACACATAAACACACACTAAACAAGGCCAGCAAAAAAGCTGATGTGTTCCAGGTAGATGTAGTGTACTTGAGTGATGGAGAAAATGCATGAATACATGAAGACAAAAGAACTTATCATCATTTGAAGTGAGAGGATGGGTTACAGAGGTGCTGAAGCTTTCTTCTTGCCCTGAATGCCTGTGAAGCCAACAGCTGAGTTAAGCTCTGTTTTTTACCCTGAAAGGCTTGGTGGCTATTTTGCTTCATGTGAAAAGTACCTACTACTCAGAGCGGTGGGGGTGAGTTTAGACTATGATTTCTAAGAAATGGCTGCATTCCTTGGCAGGAAAATATCTTTCTGCTGAAAATCACCTTGAAAAGGAAGCATCTCATATCTTTAAGTTCTATCTGGATATCCTGACTTCTCAAAAATATTGGACTCCAAAGTGTGCATTGTCAATGACCATTTAGCCTTTAACAGTCACTAGGTCTTCTTTGTGCTGTTGCTCCTCTGCCTGTAAGATTGAACTGTCCGCAAAGGCACTGAAGCCTTCTGCTGAAAAACACTGGCTTTGTGAAAGAGCCAATAACTGTTAATTTTGTTTCATTAGTCACTGTTTTAAAGAAAGGGCACAATGCTGAGCTTCTGCCAAGCCTCTGTGTTCAAAATTAGAAACAGATGTGGCCTTGAGTAAATCTAAGAGGTGGAGCCTGTGGAGGGGTGAAGCATTACAAGTATGTGGGGGCTGAGAAGTGTGTATGCATGTACTGTCCCAAATAATACCCCCCTCTAGTTCTCACTAGCATCAAAAAAGGATTGCTCTCTGGTGGTGACACCTTTCCATCACCCATGCCATCTCAGCAGCAGTGGCAGTGTTTCAGAAGAGCTCATGAATTATGGGTGATATTTCAGAAGCCAGAGACTAATCACGATGCAACACTGGGGAGTATTTCCTCAATAAATGTTAATTTCACAAATCATGTTTGACTTTTGGTTTATGATTTAATTTGTGACACGGGACTTTGGTTGGGTAGACTCCTAATGCAGTCATGAATCAAATCCTTTTTCCACAGTTTATTTTACACTGGAATGAGTTTAAAAAAATAATAATAAAATCTACTAGTATATGTGTATTAGCCTAGCAGTCTTTTTCTGTTTGTTTTGGTGTTTTCTGTACCAAGATGGTTGAAGAGAGACGGAGATACCTATGAGCTCTAAGCCTTCCAGCTCTTTATCCAGCATCTTAAGTTACTTTAAGACTGTATCCTACAGTTCTAGGTGCATAGAGGCAAACACAGCTGCACTGTGGCTCTCTGATGTGTGCTGATACACCACCTCAGATATGCATTAAGTTGGCTCATAGCAGCCTTCCAGTATCTGAAGGAGGCTTATAAAGGTGCTGGGGAGGGACTGTTCGTTAGGGACTGTAGTGATGGGACAAGGGGTAACAGGTTAAAACTTAAACAGGGGAGGTTTAGATTGGATATAAGGAAGAAGTTCTTTAATGTGAGGGTGGTGTGGCATTGGAATGGGTTGCCCAAGGAAGTTGTGAGTGCTCCATCCCTGGCAGTTTTCAAGGCTGGGTTGGACAGAGCCTTGTGTGACATGTATGAGGTGTTGCTGCCCATGGCAGGGGTGTTGGAACTAGATAATCTTAAGTTCCCTTCCAACCCTAACTATTCTATGATTCTATGATTATAATTCCATTGATTATGATTCTCTGATTATGATAACTATTCTATGATTCTCTGATTATGTTGTTGGTGTCCCAGGGACTCTGACATCTCTGATCCATCTGTGGGGAAACCTGTCTAAAGGCAGAAGGAAGGTTCAGAAAGAGCTCAATGCTGAAAGTTACTTTCATAGTAGGTATGCTTCTTGGTCGTGAGGTTAGGGGGTGTCGTATGCTGTGGATACAGGGAAAGAAAATAAAAAAGGATTAAAAACCAAAATGATGTTCCACCTGAGCCTTGATTAGAATTAAGAGAAATAATCAGCTACTCTGTCCCCTTTTTGACTGCTGTTGACTTGGTTTAGTACTGTCTTGACTTGCAAGTGTGTGCAGCGGAAGGGAAGATTGTCAGCTGTATTGGCTAGCACCCGTGAGGATTTGAGTCCAGGATGGGACTGGAGACAAGGAGCTGGCTGGAGGCCAGGGGAAGGGGATGGGATGCTGCGCCAAGGGCAGGTATCACTGCTTTCAGGAGGGATGCCAGCCTGGCACAAAACAGGGCTTGCACAGAGGTGGTGGTGATGATTAATACTATGCCCTGTGCAACACCATCTTAATAAGCTCTATCCAAAAGCCTGATTGTGTCTTCTGCTCACTGCCTGATGTGCACTTGTATACCATCCAGGCCAGGATGCTGGTCTTGGGAGAAAACAGGCCCATAGGGCAGTTCTGTAGTGTGAGCGTAGGCCAAGGGGAAATGCAGCTCCAGAGCCACAGTATATTTCTCTTTCAGGCTTCAGTAGGCAGTGCTGTGTGTGTCTGGGCCCTAGTTGTTAAAGGAAAGGCCACTTAGCTCTGAAGAATAAACCCCCAAAATACATGGTCACTAGCAGAATTGCAGCAGTGAGCTAATAGGTTTTGCCTCAGCTCTGCATGTCCTGTACTGAGGATCCCTCTGGCTAGATTCATTTCATATCATGTGCCCAAGCAGGATGCCTGCTGCAGTGCCGTGACATGCATGACTACACACCGTGAAGACGCTGCTCAAAGCACCTTTCATCCCCAATAAATCAAAGGTACAGAGTGCAACAGCATAATCTCCTACTACCTTGCTTTTCCCCCAAAATCCCCAACCTGTTCATGTCCAAACATAATGAGCAATCAAATGCAATCTCCATTCAAACAATGGAGACTAGAGTTAGAGTTGTCTTTTGGGAAAGAAAAATCTAACACATGCACACTTTCTTGCAGAAAAGGAAACCTAAAAAAAAAATGAATAGAGTTTCTGGCCCAGTGCCAAATTAGAGTTTAAAAATTCATGCCTGCCACAAGAATTTATAAAACTTATGAATAATTTATAGGCTGCACCAATAACGAGGGGTTTAATATCTGATAGAGATCACTTAATCAATAGAAAACAGTGCAGTGAAAAAAACGTCACAGAACTACAGCATGCCAGTCAAGGCTGGGCAGCTTTTAACCTCCACCTGCTACATGTATGTCCCTTCATAGATATGTATGGAAGGACATTTTGTAAACAGGGTGGTAGCATGGAAGTGGAATGGCCAGGACTTTTTTCTTCTGGAGGATTTATTTTGGCAGTCTGCTGTTCCAGACATTTCCCTTGCCAATTCACCAGAGCTCTGAAATGTTACGAGTTTTCTAGCTATTTGCTGAACTGGTCAAAAGGAGAAGCTAGTTTCTCATGTATAATCTGCTGAGGATCATAGGTTAGTGTGAAATGGTTCAGAGTTCATCAGGACTGGTGGCAGGGACAAGTGGCTGCCACAAGTCTTGTGGCTTGAAATGTCTTACCTATAGGCATCACAAACCAGTAAACTTTGAATATAGAGGAAACAAGCAAAAATTCTCCTGATTTCTCTTTTCGTTGTGTGTACCTCTTTCTATATAATTGAACCAGAATTTTACATCTTGGTGGAACATGAAGTTGTGCATCTTAAAAGCTAGCCAGTGCCACATGAATATCCAACCTGGCATAGTAAAATACCTAGCAGTGTGTGATGGTACCAGTTGTACACTCAGACTCATGTAGAAGGACAGCCTACTTGTTTAGGTTTAAGTAAGGTAAAAAATGGATTATTAACTGGTTCCTTGATAGAAAGCAATTCCAAAGCAAGCTGTGTGAATTGACTACCATTCCTAGAGCACCAGGGAGCATTTCTTGTTACCCTTATTTTTAGGTTTTTATTTGTAATACTTACCTGAAATACTTTATGTTTCAGTATAAGCTTTCATCTAAAGATCTCTATCCACTAAATGCTTTTATAATAATAAATACATTTGTATGGCCCCAGAGGATCTAACTTGTGTAACTGTGAATGTCTCGGCAACTGTCTTCATCTATGAGGCTGAGAAATGGGAGCTGCATACCCACACTAGGATGTATAGTGGTGGGCTGCTGTGGGCAATCCTGTCTGGCAAGAACTTTAGTATTTCACACCATTCTTGCTAATGACTTAAAGACAGTTTCTTGTTCTTAACAGATCATAATTGGTGTGTCTGCTTGAGTTTTTTCTTCAGTTTTTATTTTGGGGGGAGGTTCTTATTTTCCATATATATTTGATAATGCATGCTCCTGGTGTTCTCTGTGCCAGTTAGTCTTTCTTAAGCAGTATTTTCCCAGGTATTGCTCAGAGCCAGCCTGTTTCTTTAGCATGTAGCTGCCTTGCCTTAGTGAGAGCTCTGTGAATTATTCCTCTAAGCTTTCTAGGGCTTGGGTAAAGGCACTGTTTAATAAGCTGTAGCATAGTCCTCCAGATGGGAAGGGGAAATCATCACCAAAAGTGCCTTTTTGCTGTTTTAAGTGATGTCTTCATAGTATTGTAGCGCAAAGGCAGTCTGCTCATAGAGAAGACCTTGCTGTGCTGGCACTTGACAAGAGTGGTACAGGAGCAGAGCCTATGGCCTAGTCAGCTTACAATCCAAACCAGAAAGCAACTGTTGGAAACCCAATGATGGGGAAGTCCAAGCTGTTGTCAAGCATCACAGCAGAGAACAATCTTCAGGAAGAAGCTGAAGAAAAATTATGCTGTAGTTCTGTCACTAGCCATGATGCTCTTTCAAGTATGGCAGGAAGGGAGAGGAGGAGTGTTGAGGGAGCACAGATTTGTTTGCCTGGATATTTAACAAGTGAATGGTGGAACCTGGCTTTGGAGACTGTTTGGAGACAGAAGTCAGCTTCAAAGGCCAACAAAGAGTTCCTAGGTGGGTTACAGAAGGGCCTTCAAAGTATCTAGAAATTAAGCAGCTAATTCTTGTTAGATATAGTATAAATAAAAAGGAGACAGTGGGGGTGTGGAAGCAATGGCCAGGGTAGAAGCTAAGAAAATTGTATTCCAGTGGTGATCTGATATCTATTTTAAGCTGCCAGCACTGGAGCAAGAATGTGTTCGTCAAAGTGAAAGAGGTGGTGGTGGATTTCTTTAGATAAAAGATATCTAGCTAAACTTAGGTATGAAATTTTAGCCATGTGAGTGATTAGGAAAACCCCCACTACAACCTGGACCATAATCAAACAAGCAGTGTTGTCCTAGGGGTAGAAATGGAAAAAGTGGAATGGAGTGGAGAGGCGAAGAGTTCTGGTTTAGACTTGTATTTGAGCTGATGGTAGGACCAAAGATGTTAGAGTGAAAAACAATATCTGCATTTAGTCAGGAGAAAAGGAAGGAAACTACTGAGTTTTTTATCTGAGTGTCTTAATGTTGCAGGGGTTTTGTGTGTGTTTTGAGGAAAAAGTCACAGCTTTTTTTTTTTTTTTTAACTTCTGGTAGTGGCATCACAAATCTTCACAGCCCTGTCAATCAGTTAGTATATTGGGATACAATCAAAACACATGGTGAATACGGACAAAATTGCTTATCATCAGATATTTCTTGATATAGGGGGAAATGGACCACCCTCTGTGTTTATAGGAGTTCTACTGACATGCAGGATTTGAAAAAGACTAAAATGACTTAAAGGATGCAGGAATGATGTGAAATTGGTGGGCTGTCACATCTTGTGATCCCCAGAATACAGGCAAGTTGGAATAATGAGGAAGTGAGGCACAGTGCTTTTTTGTTACCTTTCCAGTGTAAGCTACAGAAGAAGCCACAGTTAACTATGAGGAAGCTACTGAGCATTAGAGAGCTCTGGAGTCTGTGCTGGTTCCTGGTATAGCCAGAATCTGAGTGGCACAAAGGTGTTTTAAGACCACATTCCTCTTGGTTACTCCTTTCACATGCAGAAATCATCCCTCCTTTGCCATATTGCTTAGTTTTCATTATTAAGTCTTTATTGGTTTGGATCCTGAAAGAGAAAATAAAATGGACCAAAAAAAAAAAAAAAAAGAGAGAAAGAAAAGAGCTTAGGATTATTCTAAGCTTGCTTTCATAAGCTGCATGCGCATCTCTGATAGGGTATGTTGTGGGTCATTTGAGGTTAGGAACTTATCAACGCTTTTTTACTATATATTTTATGTATTCTCTAATATTTTTTAATTATTTTTTTTCCACCGGGGAGATAGTGATAATGGGATGGAGATGGAAAAGTGGCAAAGGGAATAGATAGGATGGTGCTGCACACAATCTGTCTGCTCCTTTGCAATAGATGAAATTATTCTTGTGTTAAGCATATGATTTCTTAAAGACCAAAGTCTTGCGTACTTCAAGCTCGCAAACTTAACCAGAGAATTTCAGTTTCATGTCTTGGCTTGTAGCAGATACATGAGATATCATGGAAGACACGGGCTTTGGTGTCTTTATGAAAGCAGTAATGGCCTGAGAAAATTTTCTCAACCTCTTAAAGTATATATCTAGTGAGGAAAACAAGAAATGAAGAATTCATTTTTAACACCACTGGCACTTGGCTTCATACTGGTTTGCAGAGGCCTGATGTTTTCTTGCTTTCCCAGTTGCCCTAGCAAGCAGAGAGGAAATTGGTGGTGGGGACAGCATGGTGTAGAAAGTGCAAGGGGCCACAGGTGCTAATCCCAGCTCTGATATTGATTTACTGAGCAAATCACTTTGCTTCACATATGCCTATCAGTAAAGATCAGGAGGTTAATACTTGCAACACTTCCCTCATGTGAAATGCGATGATTGTAAGAGGTGGTGTGTATCCAGAGCTTCCAGAACGTGAGAGCTAAGTGCTCTTACAGAGCCTTTTGTCCTAATGTAGCTCCTCTCTGTATTATCACAGCAGGTAGCATGTATGCTGCCAGCCAGAGGCTGAGTCTTTCCTTTCCTTTAACCTCCTCGCAATGACTATTGCAGGGCAGGGTTTGCTACATTTTTACAGTGTGAAGACTGATGCTGTCAATCTTAAGTAGACAGGGTTTTAAAAAAATAGCTTCATTCACCAGTAAGTTCCTTTCATCTCCAAATGTAATTGGAGACTAGTTCTGCTTTCTGGTCTGGGATTTTTAGAATTCACTCACTTGCTTAGAATAAATGGGAAAAGTAGTACCAGAGTGAGATGAGAACCTGTCATATCTGAGGAAGATAAAAGGGAAGGGGAAACTTGCTTAACGGTTTTCTCCCCTACAGGCTATGCGTTATTTACCTTCTCCTGGATCCTCTAAGAGCTTGGTTCTGGCATATTTCCAATCCTATAGGGCTTTGCTAAAGTAAAGGATTTTAGATGCTTATGTGGACTCAGGGGATCAGGATTCTCTTCTGTGCCACAGATTCAGGAAATATGTGGCTTCTGTATGTCTTATTTTCCAGCCTCTGGAATAATGCTCTTTCTTTGCTTTTCCCAATTGGCTTTTCAGAATGTGTGTTCTCTTCCTTTATGGAGTCATTCAGGCACACACACATGCAGATGGATGGGTACAAATATACAGCATTTACAGGGGATTGTGTAAGCCATACAGTGATAGAACCGATGCAACACTTGGAAATTTTTAAACCCTTCTTGTTGGCCTGTTTGGAAATAGCATGTATACTACTACTGTGCCATGTAATGCGCCAGCAAAGCATTGGCTTGCACAGAGATGGAGGCAGGTGCTGAATTATGCCCTTGTCTAATCGAAAATCTCCTAGCTGGGGCTATACGAAAAGACCCCCCCAACATCATACTGGAAGGAGTAGGGTTGGTGAGTGACAAGCTGTAAATCCAAATTCAGAAATCATAGCTGCAACATAACCATGTAGTACTTGTGGCATGATCCCTGCAGCAATTATTTCTTGCACTTGACCACTGGGGAATGTGTTTGTCATCCTTCTCACTCCTGTCACGTTGGGGGCTTTTGTCATATCAAAATACATCATTGCTGTGCTTCTCTCTGTCCCTTGACTTGTCACAGACACAAATCTTTTTCAAATGTTCTCCCTTGTTCATTTCCATTATTATATCTGGTGCTTCTAGGTGGCAAGCAAAAATGAATGACCTTGTAAATGCTCCCTGTCTTTCAATTTGTTTTATTTTCCATACAACATGTCAGTGCATTTTTGTTGAGTGTTTTTAATAAGACGAAGTTGATGAAAATAAATTACTTTGCAGTTCCTGCTGTGGGTGACAGAAATGCTGGGTCTGTAATTTTCCAAAGCTGTGCATTTGAAACCAGTGTGGAGGGTGTTCTGTATGCCTGTAACTGCAATCATCTTTGTAAAATGCCTCCTAGAAAAAGAAAACAGGTAGCAGTTTGAATTTTAGGGGGCAAAGATGCACTGCTCTATCCAACTTCAGTGAAAGAGGGAGGTGTCAAGGAGAAATTTAGGATTAATTCTGTGCCATGCTTGGGTCTGCCAGATGGGATAGTTAGCCTGTCTCTAGTATGAGAGGAAGAATGAATTATAGAGCAAACCCGCTCACCAGAATGTCTATTAGCCAAGGTTTGAAAAGTAAGGATTTGGACTTCAAATGTGAACACCCCATTGCCCATGGCTACTGCATGTCAGCTTTCTTCTAAGCAGTTCAATATCTTGCTCAAAAAAATGTAATGCAGACAAATGGTGATCTCCAAATTACCAAGGTGTACTCAGTAGACAGTCTGGTGTCTACTCA
This sequence comes from Forpus xanthops, assembly GCA_032466535.1. Lineage (NCBI taxonomy): Eukaryota > Metazoa > Chordata > Aves > Psittaciformes > Psittacidae > Forpus > Forpus xanthops. The sequence continues at coordinate 50,986 of JASSUY010034675.1, forward strand.
TCTCTTCTTGGAGAGAAGATAATGCACCTATTCCAAATGTGGTTTTCAAGTCAAAAATTTTCTCTTTTTCTTACTCCTTTGAATGAAAAAAAAATATTCAATATGTCATATTTCTAATAACTGTTTATTTTAGTAAAAAATTGCAGAAAATGCCATTTTAATTCCCTAAAGTTTATAATTCCAGTTTGTTTTCCACTTTTTTTGTGCTTTTTGTACTACTTACTTAGCTGGCAACAGAATGTTAATGACGATTTCTAACTGCATTCTCTGCTGCACTTCTGTAAGTCAGCACTCTCCTTGTACTGGTTGGGAGCTGGCACATGGAAGTTACACAGGAGCTGATGATGGACCAGGATCTCAGGTCCCACTTCTACAACTTCAAAGCTAATGCCTTTACCATTAAGCCAATTTTACTTCACTCAGAAAATCTTTTAGTCCTTCTAATGTTCTGTCTTTTTGGAAACATTGACAACAAGAACAATTAAGCCCCAAATTTACAATAATTTTCTCCTCTTTCCATTTAAAATTCAGAAATTTCCTCCAAGATGATGCTGCTTCAGGTACAGACAAGACAGTATCCTGGATTAATTATTTTTATTGTCCACTCAAATTTGAAGACTTGGATTAATACTGGTAGTAAAACAAGCTTGCTGTAAAGCAAAGCATTTAGAAAGAGAGATCATACTGTGCATACAGTTCAGCCTGGTCTGCTGTGCTATAAGGAGGAAGGGACAGAGAAGTACACTCAGACTTTGGAAAAATAGCCAATTTTGTTTTCAAGTTTTCTGGTGATACCTCTTAAACAAACTGCCAAAGTTTTGAATGCCCTGTTCAGTCTTGCATTGTTGTTTTACAGAAACAACCTTTCAGATCACATGCCTTGTTGTACAACCCTGAAACTCACTTCAAAGGAGTTAGGCAGTAAGGGAGTACAGGTTTCTGCCTCTCTTACAGGGTTTAAACCAGCTAACTGAGACAAAGTACTTTTTGTTCAGTAAAGATAATTTGTTGTTTATACATCTCATTTCAGACTGAATAAATAATGTTACTGCACTTCATTTTGTATTAGAATAGTATATGCTGGGCAAACAAGCAGGGAGACAGAAGAGCATAAAAACACAGCAGAGATGGAAAAAGTCCATGGAAGTTTCAAGCAATCCTCTTGCCAATAAAAGTCTACTGTTTAGTCCGTATTACATCTGGTTTATTTTTAAATGCTTCAGTTGGTGGTGTTCCTGCCCATTCCCTGGGGAAACTATTTCATTCCTACTATTAGGCAACATTTCCAGAGATTTATACTGTTTCCCTCTGCTTGACTGCTTTTCATTGCCCCTATTTAACAACTAACAACAAGATGGGCCCTCCATGGCAAGTCCTTTCCTTCCGGAAGGTTTCACTCTTATCTCTATGACTGCCAGGAGCCATGTGCAAGGCCTGAGGTTTCCTCTCTTGTTCCTAGATCCTTGTTGTGCCACTTTTATTCCCTCAGTGTCGCTTTTTTCATGTGAGTTCCAACGGAGGGCAACTACTTCAGCAAATCTTGTTCAGCAGAAGCTGAGGCCCTTACATAGGCTGCACACATGTAGGGGGTTTTCATCTGGTTTTCATAATTCAATTTCTTATTTTCATAATTTAATTGATGTAATTATATCAATTCATTACTTCATATTTTAAATTATTAACCATTTTTAATTCCCTTTAGTTTGTAGACATCTATCTGGTTCTCAGGTGTCCAAGACAAAACAGTATGTGAGTACAGTTTCGACACAGCTGTTTTATAAAGGAGCTGTCCGGTTGGTTAAGGGACCTGAGGCTTCCTAGTACAGTTTTACTCCACCATAGCTTTAAAAGCTGCTGTGAAATCTGAGACCTGATTGTTCTCTTCCTCCCCTCCTGGTCTTTTAAGTTATTTTTGGTTTACAGATTTTCTTTCACTGTTATATACTGAGTCCAGCAGTGGCAAGTCTGAAGTTTGCAAAATCCCTGTTAAAAATATTAATCATTCCCAATTTTAAAATTCTGATCCTTTTCCACTGGTCTTTCCAGAAGTATACTCCTTGAACTCATGTAAATGGAGGTGTTTGTATGTACTGTGTGAATGTGAGCAGGTTTGTATGATAATTTGCTCACAAAATCCTGGCTTTGTTATTTTCTAGGTATTTGGTGCTAGAACATGTGTCAGGTGGGGAGCTGTTCGACTATCTCGTAAAAAAAGGAAGATTGACACCAAAAGAAGCCAGGAAGTTCTTCCGACAAATCATCTCTGCTTTAGACTTCTGCCATAGTCATTCAATATGGTGAGTACAGCCGTTTCTAACAGGAATTACCTGTTACATAAAAGCACAGAATAAGCAAATCTTATTTCTTTATACTTTTGCTTACTATTAAGTAACTGATGTTGTAAATCTTTAAAAGCATTGTGTAAAGTGCTGATGTGTGTTTTAATTTTTGGCCATCTGTGAGAAAATGTGCCGGTCACAGATAAACTGTTCATGGAGAAGATCATCCGTCATTTCTCACCAGAGAAGAATTCATTCACAAGGAGTGCTTTAACCAGGAAAACCAAAATCACAAAGGAAAAACAATTTCATTTCCATCATTCTTGGGGCACTTGCTAATAACTAAGAATTACTTACACTGTATCAAAATGAATCCCTGAAGAAACTTGGGACAATTACAAATACAACAAAGTAATTTCATGGCTTCCTAATGTTTTTGAAGATCTGCTGGCTTTTGGCTACCTTCACTGAGTCCCTTCTGGGCATTTCAGTCACCGTTGCCTTAAATTTCCTTTCCAATATGGAAGAATTTCATTGATCTGATTGCTATTGCTACTGCATTATGTGATTTAGCCACCAAGGGTGGCTTAACCTGTGCTTTCAGGTGGTGTCTTAAATTGGATGAGTTTCTCCTTCCTTTTCAGTATTTAAGTAATTCAAATTATACTGAAATTAAGTTGTTATAATCATTCTGAGCACAAGAGTTTCTACATAGCTGCTGACCTCTAAGTGCCTGCTTATTTCTCAGAAATGTAGCTCCTCACGGTTAGATTGGCTGGGGGACACCGTTAACATTGTGTCTGCGTGCCTACTTCTCCATAACTACAGGCAGCCCTAGACACCCCCTCTCCAGGAGGTAAAAGGCCACTGATAGATACTGTGGTAGCTGAATTTATATCATCACTGTGTGATTACTTCTCAGTAACCATACGATGATTTTCTGTACACCTAATTTTGTGCTGAGAAGTCCCAAACCAGACATCCATGGCATAAATGGCCACCATAAAAATGGATGCCTAAATATTTACCTTGCTTCTCCAGCTCTCTCCCTCTACATCTCTGGATCATTTCAACAGGATATACTAATATGAAAGAGAGCATATTTTTACTAAATATAAAGGGAGATTAGAACCTTTATGGAGGATATACTAAGGAGAGCATACTGTTAGTAGAAGAGGCAATTCAAAGGTGGTGGATCTGGGTGAAAAAAAGTCATGAGGACAACGCCTGCCTGGCACCGGGAGGGTTACAGTAGTCACAGAAATTCCCAGAGAGCAAGTTGCACACCCTAACTAGAGGATCTAAGTTTTTTCTGTTGGCAGAGACCTCTGACAAGTTTTATTCTGCAAATTCCACAATTTTCCTCCATGCTAATCAGCTGCATTGAGTGATGAGACCTTTTTATAATCAGCATAATACTTGGTAGGTTGTACAGCTGTTATTTTTTATGCACTCCAGGCAGTGAAACTGCTGGTGGATTGCATACATACGTGTTTTGTTCCCTGCTTGGCTTAACACTTAGAGACCCAGTCCAAGAAGGCTCAAAAATGTTGAAGTACAACTGAAGAGAATTATTTGCTCTTCCAAATGAATATTCCGTAGAAATACGAAACTCCACTGGGATAGAAGTTTCTGTGAAAGCATGCATGTATACCCATGCATTCTGTTCCTTTGGGCTTGTGATGGATACCTCTTGATATGACAGGCTTTAATAAACTGAGTGAGGATCATGGTGAGGCTGTCAGACAGACAAGCACTTCTGCAGGTTTAACGATATGTGGAATTTCCAAGGCAGATTGTATGCCTCTCTTGAGGAATCCATTTTCCTCTGTTAAACATATTGGATTGTGGGCAGTAGTCTTGTTTAGGAGTAAGTCCCCTGTCTCCTTGCCGACTCCCATTGGACTAGCATCTAGTGCTGAGTAAGTCAGCAGTAAATCATAAGCTTTCCCTCCTGCCAGGTCACTCAGGGTGTTATGTGTTATATTAGACTCTGTGCTGTGTTCTGGACAGTCATCATTAAACCCTTTTTGAAAATCAGAACATGAATAAATATATGTATGTGCTTGTGTGTGAGTATCAAAGTTAATATTCTTTCTAAGCAATGAAGCCTGACCTTGTCTTGTCGTGGGGCAGAGAAATGACAAATCATCTCATCAGCCAGGTTATCCAGTTATGACCACACTGAAAAATGAAGGCTTCTGTTTTGGTTAATGACTAAGTATGGGTGTCCCTAACCTACTGTCAGAATAGATTGATAGCCTGCTGTCCCTGGTCCCATATTATTGTCCCATCTTCTTCCTGTACCTCCCAAAACACTGTGAAATATCTGTGGCTTACTTTCACAGCCGTATATAGCCACATTCAGCTTTCACTGCTCAAAATGTTTTGATGCGCCAGGATTCCCAGATCAAAGAATCAGAAAGGATTCCCTAATCCTCCCATCAGTAAAAGGCTTCTGCTGCTACTGTGTGGAGGGATCCCCTGTGTCTGAGAGGTGTTCTCACAAAAGCAGCTCAGAGAAGGAAACAGAGTAAGCTTGCAGCTTGAGTCTGTGTGTTGGTTTGAAAAAGTTTGAGCTTTCTGCTCTTTATTTAACAGAAACAGTGGAGGAATATTTGATGTACCTCACTCCAAGGTGGCATCACTTATGAGGTTTTGTGTACAGGTTGGCCATGGGGAAAGCTTATAGGTAACCTACTGTAGGGTTTTCTAAGGACTTTTCTGTAAACAGAGCATTGTGCCATGGTAGGGACCCACAGACAACCGTGGATGCAAACAGACAGCTCTATGCCAGAGATTTTTATGGGGTCCTGCAAAGTGTACCTGTGTTACCTTGCTGCTTTCCCTGAGCCGGCAAGCCAAGCAGTTAGATCAGTGGTGCAGCATTATTGCTTCTGGTTCCAGCTCTTCCTCTATACTAGCTCTGAGAGCTCTGCACCATGCTGCAGTGCCCCGAGCAGACGTACTCAGAGGTGATGAAAGAGGTGACAGAGGAACTTGGGGTTCCCTGGACATCAGTTTAAGACCATGATCTGATGTTTTTTTCCTAAGGTGCTATTTACCTAGTGCTGCATGTCTGCTCTCCTGAATTCAAGGCCTTTAAGATGTCTCAGCTGGGTGCCCCAAATTAACAGTCCTTTCTGAATGTTGTACCTCCATACGGTGGGAGACCTCTCAGCTAAATCAATGCCGACTGAATTTCTGTCGGCAACAGTGCAGGAACACATTTTGGGGTAGGTCACGGATCCTTGCTTCCCTCAGGAAGAGACTCTTTTCTCAGGAGCGAGGGAATGCTGCAGCACCAAGTGAGGGTTGAGCCTGGTGAGGGGAGCTGGCGGGCGCCTCATTGGCTGGGCGTGACATCACCAGCAGGAGCTGGGATTGGCGGCCAGCGCATTTTGTGTGTCTTGGGTTTCTGCTTTGGTCAAGCTCATATTTGGTGTCTGTATCTCACAAGCTGACAAATAAAAATATGATTACAGAAAATGCCCTGTGGCAAACCTTATTACAGCTTCAGAGATAACAGATAATGCCAATTACTGTGCAGGGCACTGGTGACATGGAGAGGAAATCCCCTGCGGTAATGAGCAGCGAGATGATTATTTCATTTTATTTTTATTTTGGCTGTGTGTCATTTTGTGGTTTTCTTTTTTTTTTTTTTTTTTTCCAAAGCATGCACAAAAGGGGTTAAGGCAGGTTCTTTATGAATATTGATAAATGACAATTATGAGGGCCCTTTCTCCTTTCATTGCCTGGAGCTGTGCTTGCTTGAGTACGCACAAGGCTCTTGCTGAAGTGCATCTGTGTGTGCATGCGTAGGCATGGGGGTGTGTGACTTAGAGGGCTGAGACAATGAATAAGAGCTTTGTCTGACTTTGCCTTGTGTTTTTCTCATCAATGCAGGTGGGGGACAGCCTACTTATAATGCTTCAAGATTTCACAGCAGTAGTGCCAAAATCTCTGGTATATTCCTGCAGGCAGGAGCTACATAGCACTGTCAGTAAAGAAAGCACACTTCTGGGGGAAAATCTGGTGTGTCTTCAGGAAAAAGAGAAAGCTGAAGAGTGCCAGGTGCCATGTTCTGTCAGATAGTGCCACCCTTCTCATAACTCCTGCTCTGCCTTGCCTCATTTATAAGGAGCGTGCTATGGTATTCTGCAGGGGTAGTCTGTCAAACACTTTAGACTGCAGCAGCTGGACACTTTGAAATCAGAATTTAAGGCCTCCAAATGTCAAACTGTTCTAGAAATCGTGGAATTTAACAAGGTTGGTTTCTGGTTGGTTATTTTCTGCTCCTTGAGTCTTTAGGTTTTCAAGATTTCTTTCATACTGTCAGCAGGCAGAAAGGTCCCTTTTTGCCCTGTTTGGAGCTGGGATTCACCAATCATTGCCTGAATCCAGGACTTTCAGTTCTGTGATTGAGACGCACTCTAAAGCAGTGAGGAATTTTCAGATTTCCCTTGTACAGGGAACCGGAAAAAACCCATCAAGTACAGCAGCTGCAATGCCAATGGCAGAGTTACCAGCTCAGCTAAAATGGATTTTTGTAAGTTTACTTCTTTATATAAGGCACTGGAAGCTCAGAAATGGCATAGTCATATTGTAAGCATAACCAGGTAACATTCTCTGGCAAGGACAGTAATAGTGATCAGAACTGACAGTCTGTTCTGGCTTTGAAATATGGGAATATACATTTTGAAGTGAAGTTGGTAGGGAGGATCAATATATTTTCATAGATCCTGAAAGTAAGGTGTTAGGCATACAAGCTCTTCTCCGGGTCTCCTGGTATGTTTATAGGTGTTGTTGTTTTCCCTAGCTATAACTATATTTACTTGTTCTGCAGAATTCTGTGAAAACTTACTAAATTTGAGCATAGCAGCCATAGCTCTAAGCAAAGATTCTTCTGTTGGTAGATAAAAGTTACATGTTCGGATCTGGTTTGCAGAAGCAAGAAAATACAAGGTGAAAGGCATTTCTGCTCATGAAAATTGAAAACGTTGCTTATAGAATCATAAAATAGTTAGGGTTGGAAAGGACCTTAAGATCATCTAGTTCCAACCCCTCTGCCAGGAGCAGAGACACCTCTCACTAAACCATGCCGCCCAAGGCTATGTCCAACATGGCCTTGAACACCGCCAGTGATGGAGCATTCACAACTTCCCTGGGCAACCCATTCCAGTGCCTCACCACCGTTACAGTAAAGAATTTCTTCCTTATATCTAATCTAAACTTTCCCTGTATAAGTTTGAACCCATTGCCTGTCATGCTATTTATTATTACTGATAAATTATTTGCATCACGTCAGGCACTTTTAAGAGGCAAATTGCAGAGCAATTATTCTGTGGTCTGGCCCTTCTGGGAGTTTGAGGTCAGTAAGAAAAGCATTTGCAAAGTAGCCAACAATTTGATTAGTACAAATGACCTGCAACTACTCCAATTAGAAGGTTTCTTGGGTTAGAAATCTATGACCTATAATGAGTTGTCATAGAAACTGATAGGAAAGTTTCAGCTCAAAAATCATTTTAAAATAACGGGTTAGTTCATCATCTTGTGCCGCGTGACATGGTTCCTTTGAGTCCAAAATCTGGAGTCTGTCCCTACACCAGAAATCTTCTGCCAACCCTGGGTGACAGGGAGAGGGTGTTTTACTTCTCTTTTTCACGTGTGCTGCAGTTGCCTGGAGTACAGATACAGGGATATTCCCAGAGCAGGAGGATGGACTAGAAAGGCAGTGGAGGGAGCTAGAGAAGCTGTCTGAACAGTATCACTGAGAGCAGGCAGAAACCAAACATGGCCAATGTGTAAGTGGAAAGAACATGTTAACACATATGCGTGCGTTTCATTGTCTGTGTACCACCTCCATGAGCTGTGCCCATTTCCATGAGACAATTTTTTCAGACCTCTCTCTGTATGCACCTTGTGCTGCAAGGGAATTGAAAAAACCTTTGTTGTAATCTGTGAAACAGGGATTTTGCAGAAGTCTGACTGTGTGTGCCTCCCCTGTCATGGCTTGTTTAATGGCTCCCTTTCATTCATATGCTCTCCCTTCAAACACCTGCTTTATGCAGGCTCCTGGTGCTAACTTCTTGCTCCATTGTCTCTGTTGAGAAGCTCTGGTAGTCTGTGGCCCCCCTGGATCAGTGTTACACTGACTTCTGCAGTGATCCATTTCTCTTTCATATTCTTTCTCAGCATATGCTGGGCTCAAAAGGAGATTTTGCCATGTTTGTCAATAAAGAGGCTGCTTTTTTATCATCTGATTTTCCAGCCATATGATAAAGCCCTACAGCTTTAGAACCTTTAGAACAACGAAAAGGTAATTAGTCCTCTGTTCACCTGCAGAGAGAGGATTGACATATAAGACATGGAGAGACAGAGAGATCAGCTGAAATGGGACCAAATTAAATACATTTATTCTGCATTGTTCCATTAATGCCAAGTAATTACCACATAGAGTGGGATTTTTGTTTTGTTTTGTTTCATTTTGGCACAAGATAATTCTTTCCAAATATGAATGCATGAGGCTGTCCGGGCTGCTGGGCTCTTAGGTAGAGAATAACAAACCTTCCCTATTCCCATATGTTCTTCTCTCTTCCTTCTGGCATTTGAAAAGCTGACAATACAAGGATGGGAAATGCAAATGCAGAGAGGAAGTCTCATTCCCAGTGGCAGTGATGCTGGTTCTGCCACTGTGGTGCAGACTCCTGGCCTGACTTCTATCCCCAGGATGCTGCCTTGGCAAATGCAGAGTGGTCCAAAGATGGACATCAGAGAAACATTCCAGCTAGAAGAACATTTTCATTCAGGCACTCTTGTGCAAGCACTGCCTGATCCACCTGCCACCCTGACCTCTGAGAGGAGTGCTGCCAGAACACCAAGAAAGTACTCAGGGTGCCCTGAAATTCCTATGTTAGCCATCCGTACCAGGCACTAGGTTCTGTGTTGAAAGAGAGGTGAAAAAGGGTCAGAGAGATGCAAAACTGCCGTATAACAGTTCCTATGTTTCAAGGCCCAATAAGCAGTACATGAATGGGCATGTATCTAAAATTCTTGACAGAGTCCACACTCTCCTCTCAGCTCATTGGGCTGTAGTGAAGAGCTCATAAGTTTTCTTGGGTTTATTTTGGTGAGTGTCTGGAGCCACACCAGATTTCCTTTGACACATACTACCTCAGTCCCAGGAATTCCCAAGACCCAACTTAAGGCTTCCAAAATGCTGTCAGATGCTGACAATCTTGCCTTTGTCCAGGACTGCAGTCCTTGATGATGGCATTCAGGTATTCTTTTCCTGGCCATAAACTGGTTGTTCACTGACTCTAGAGCATTTCCTTGTCACTCATTTCCTGCATTTTTGTTAAGTAGGTATAGATAACTTGATAGTTACTATATGGCCAATAAGTCTTCTGTCTCCAGTTACCTTGAAAGTTTGATTTCTATGAGGAAGATAGATTTGATAAAGCACCTTTGCTTTGTCAGGTGAAAATATGGGCAAATCTGAATTGTGCTCTTCCATTACCTACCGGATTTTTTGCCCATGGTTAACAAGGCCACTTTAACATGCAGGGTTCATCATGTCTATACAAGACCGGAGATCAAATTTTATGCTCTTTAAAAGGTGAGGCAGAAGGAATCATTGGACACAGTGATAAGGTAAATGACCAGTAGCTGCTTTGAATGTGCACTGTTTTGCTGGAAGTCTCCTTTGGAAATACCTGTTACACTCTCCAGGTATCCTATTACAGTGTGCTCTGGTTTTGCATAGAATTGACCTGCATTATTTACAGGTTGTGTCTAACTGAACATATGAGACTTTTCTTTAGATCAGAGGAGATAATTTCCAAGACATTGTAATGCCACTCACATTTCTCTGGGGGGCTAAGGGCTGTTCTTTACAGTGGGATAGAGGTAGAATTAGCACCTCTGTGTGTGAGGAGTGCTAGAGGAATGTTTTAAAAAGAGCAGAGGAAATGACTTAAAGATAAGGCTGACTTCCATTATGGGTGCCGCTGGATGAGACTGTCCTAATGCTGGCTCTTTTGCTGAGTTCAGTCTCTGGTCAGAGTAACTGGTTTTAGTGAACCATTACTCCAGATGAGTGTTGTTTACCTGACACTCACACATGTTGTTGCCTGGTTGTGTCCCACACATCTGTGTTCTGAGTGGCCACTGAACCTGGCCATTCTGTCTACAAGGTTTGAGTGCTGCTGTTTGGACCTCTTATTAGCAAGACATCAAAACCTCATTTTGCCTACTCATAAGCAAAAAGAACTTCTTTAGCTTGCCTAAACTGCTTCTCTCATCTCTGACTCTCCTAGAGTTGCTAATAAAAAGAAAATAGAGCAAAGTCATCGCAAATATTGTGCAAGATTTTTGCCTTTGGATATAAAATCAAGTAAACATAATAGTTCTACAAAAGCACTGGAGTACTAAGAAGCAGACATGGATGCACAGTGGTGTTACTGTGGGTAGAGGGGATTAATAAGTTAGTAAATATATGATACCTTCTGATTTAAAGTGGGAGTTGCCATCCTGAACATCATGGCTGCCTGGCTCTATGTTGCAAATAATAAGAGAAACAATCTTTGATGGAAAGAAGGAAATCCTCTTTCTTCCTTTCCACTGCTGGCACCCTTAGTTGTATGCAGCGCTAGGCTGAAGGGATTTCTCCATCAGAGCTAACTACCCAAAATTATTTCAAAGCCATGTGCCTATGTAAAAAACTCCTAATAAGGACTTTTTGCAGTAGCTTTTACATCAAGGATTTTTTTTCTCTAGTTATCACTCATTTTGTTTGCTGTTGTTGACAGAATATATTGATAGTGTTGCCTCCTACCTTAAGGAGCTGGCATATGATGTAGTAGTTCAGCCCTAAATCCAAGCTGAACTTCTCCTCCTACCTGTTCCCCTCAGTCTCTCCCTCAGATTGTGTTGGTGTCACTGAAAGTTGAAGATGTTAATTTTCTGCCAGGGGAGTGCAGGCTCGAGCCTTGAATTCATCAAGACTGGAAATCTGGGATACAGTCTAGAGTATTGCAAAGATTGGGTCTTGGATATGTGTGTTCTCCTGCGCTGGATTGAAAAAAACAATTAAATATGTTAAAATATAATAGGTTGGATGTGCTGCTGGGTAAAGAATAAATTTTTGAGTAGGAAAGTTGTTGTGGATAATTCAACTCACATTTTGATCTTCTCTTCACAGCCACAGGGACTTAAAACCAGAAAACCTACTGCTGGATGAAAAGAACAATATCCGGATAGCAGACTTTGGGATGGCATCGCTGCAGGTTGGGGACAGCTTGTTAGAAACCAGTTGTGGGTGAGTGTCTCAGAACATATTGCAAAAACCAGTGATAGATTCCAGACATACAGGTTGTCTATAGTAGGAGTTTCAATAAAAACATGCAGGCTTACACTGTGCATTGTTATTTTGCAGCAAGACAATAAATTGCTACGATGCAGATAGTATATGAGATAGCTAAAAGAAGGGGATTTAAGTGCTTTGCAGGGAAAAATGGGCCTCTGTAGGAGTTGTAGATAGATATAGAAATCAGGCCTTTCAGGTTTGGATTTATATGCATACACTGGTGTGTGTTCACTGGTTGTATAATTTTGGGGAAACAGTAGTGTTAGCTGTTTTAAGAAGAAGCTTTAAAAATATTAAGGATGAAAAAAAATTAATCTTTTGGTTCTGAAATGGAATTTGTGTGTCCCAATGAGGCTGCCTGCTTGCAGTTCTTCCTAGTCATGCTCCACACACCAAACAAAGCATTGATACAAAGCATTGACAGGCAGGATTGATAGGGAGGCAGCAGGGTCCTTTGCAATTACAAGCAGGGCATGAATGCAGACACAAAGGAGACAGCTTGGAGGAATATTACAGGGGCAATCTAAAAACACTTCCATGGCAATTCAGTTGCCAGCAAGAGCTTTTTAGGAATTTCCCAGGGAGCCAGCAATCAGTCCAACAGCTGAGCAAAGCCCCGGTGTCTGAGCAGGGACAGGATGTGGTCTCTATGGGCAATGCACTCTCATCCCCATGGCTTCCAGGGGCACCACTTGACCATGCCCCACACCACTTGACCATGCCCCACTCCACACTCCCATAGCTATGGCTTGGTGCCTTGTTGACTGTGCAGCAGGGTAGCTGCCGTGAACTGTAGCAAGGGCAGCAGCTGCCTTGAGCTGGCACCACCACACCAGCTTTTAGCTGTGTCTGAGTTTATTATAACAGCGAGCTCAGCAACTGGAGTTACAGAGAGTACCAGTAGATTTCCACCTCCTCCCATACAGACCTTCTCTTCCTTGCCTTTGGTCTTGTGAATCTGATTACTCCAGCCCAGCCCCATCCTCAGCTGATTACACTCCATGTTTTTTCAGACTGTGCCAAAGCAATTCAGGGTAGACATGGAGTCATCATGGTCCCATGTACAACCGAGCCACTGCCTCGTAGTCCTGAGCTGTACAGCTCTGCTTTCCAGGTCATGAATAATGGATAGCAAATATATTTGAAGTTCATGATGTGATCGAATGTTCATTGATGAGTACACTGAGACCTACCTGTTCCTTCCTATCTGTGTCGAATTAAGCTTTGACTTCTTAACTGCACAGATGAAAGCAAGGAGTTATGAGTCTGCACATGTGTTCCCTGCAGCTGCTTTCAAACCTCCCCTCTAGATTTGAGAAGTTCTCCCTGCAGTAGGTCCCCCAAAGCCTCTACACTCTTTAGATAAAATTTTCCCCCTTCCTTCCATGTGAAAAAAAAAAAAAAAAAAAAAAACAAAAAAAGGAAGTAAAAAACCCAGCCCCATCTCACATTGCCTTGCAGGACATTTCAAACTCCTTGGGAGCCTTTCAATAGGGTTCCTGTTCTTGTTAGTACCTGGCTCTGTCATCCAGGTCTAGAGTCTCAAAGAGAGACTTCCTTTCCATAAGCTGTGCTGGAATTCAAGCCTCCATGCTTCAAGCAGAGCCAGCCCCCACATTGCAGCCTTAAAACGTGCTAATAAAGAAATCAATGGAACGGAAGAGATGTGCCTGTTATAAACAGAACACAGCAGCAATGCTATGATCTCCTGCCTTGCAGATGCATTTTAAGTGTGGTGCCAATCAGTAGGCCTCTGTGTGAGCTATTACACCACTTCATTAATTCTCCTGGCATGGAGCCCAGCATGGCTGATACTGGTGTCTTGTGATCTCTCTGGTTTGGGGGGTGAAGGGAGGAAGGAAGGAAAATGTAACAATATGCCACACTGTTCACAAAGAAAGGCAATCCACTTTCCCTTGGAGAACATACAGTAACCAGCCTCAGCGCTTTTCAAGGCAACAGTTTTAGCTACCCTTGTAGTTGGTACTTTCAGCCAGGAACAAAACAGAGTGAATCATGGCTGAGATACTGAACTTTAATGAGATGCTCCTCAAAACACCCAGAAGTTAATTTCTAGAATGGTTTTATCTGTGAACACTGATAATGAGATGAAACTGTAACATTTCCAGTGACAGTCATGCAAGGAGTCTCCAGGTATTTCTGTCAGTCAGAGTGGGAGGATCAGATGAGGTTGAGCCATGTGATGCAGCTAACATTGTCAATACAGAGCAGTTAAGAGTGCGGTCAAAAAGTCTTTGCTGTCACAAGTGAACTGCTAAATTCAGTCCAGAGTTTGGGTAGGCTTTAGGTCACCACAGATCCAAGACTGGCCTCATGAAGATAATCATGTAACCTTAAATATGCCATATTGCATGCCTCAGTGTCCATATTTTCTGGGAGCTACTCCTTAGATGTGCACAGTTTTCTGTAGCACTGATGGCTACCTGGAGATAACAATAAAACTTCAATCCAACTGTGTTTGTGTAGGAAAAGGAAGTAAAGATAGACTTGCTGTTTCATTGACATAATTTGTCACTGACAGACTGCACGTTGGTCCTTTGTAACGAATCCCCATTACTGGAAATGTATACTGCACAAATATTGCATATACTCAGCAAAGAATAATAAGCCAGAGTTTTAAGCATGTGTCTTTGGACCCCTGAAAGGAAGAGAAACTGTGTGTAGGGTCTGCAGGAATAATTCTGCTTACAGCAGAAATTGCACAGAAGGTGGTGTCATGGAGAGATGGTCCTTGAAATGTCAAAGTAGCACAGTGAGTCTCTACATTCCTGCAGGAGCAGGGGAAGTCTGTGAGCAAACAGCAAACAAGAAAAGAAGCAGAAAATGTGGTAGGATGCCGCTTCTGTTACTTCAGATCTACGAGTCTTCCTCCTCTTTACAGGCAGTGGCATGCAGAGACATTCCCTTGCCTCTCTTCACAGCAATTCACAGTGTTTCAGAATGGTAGATATTGTCCAATCCATCCTGAATTGTCACTAGGCAAGAAGAGTGAGTGCCTTGTAGTTAAACCTCAGGACTGAGACTGAAGTGATCTGACCTTGATTTCTGTCTCTGCTGAAGGCATTCAGGGTGGTCTTGTACAAAATGCATTACCTTTCTTTGCTTCAGTTCTCCATCTTAGCTAGTCATTGCAGAGCACATGTTGCTCTGAACATAAATTGCAGCCATTTCTGTAGGAAACTTGGAAAGTAGGTTAGGGTATTCTGTGTAGCTTACTCCTTTTTCTTCAACTAAGAGGGCTCATGGCTAAAATTCAGGATTGAAAGATGATACTGTTGAGTCACTTGCAATTCTTGGGAATTTGTAAAGATCTTTCCTAATTCCCATCTACAGAAACCTGACAGAGTAAATTTTTTGCCATCTTTTCACTTCTCTCCTTTTTACTCATCACAGCTTTGAAACACTGAGTCCTACTTGGGTGGAGATTGCTTCGTGCTGCCAGATGACAGAGAAGCCACAGCAGTCTCTGTGCTGCCTGCCTCCATATCCCTATTCCACCCAAGAGCAGGACAGAGCTTGACATGTAAATGTCGCTCACTCCAGCACTAGACCCAATCTCTGCAGAGGCAGTAAGTATGGAGACTGACACCACTGCTGACAACTCCACAATTAACTATGTGCAGCAGCTCCCCCATATTGGTATCTCCATAGGGAACCCCTGGCCTGATCCAGAAATCCATGTGCATGTAGAAAGAGTGAGTAGAAAACTTCACTACTGTCAGTGACGTGATGGAGGAAAACAGCAACTTCCAACCCCTACATAGTAGATTCCTCTGCTCTCAGCTCTCCCTAGCAGTTTTTAGCAACATTTAGCAGACCCACAGATTGCCTGGATCTATTACTGGCTCTTTGTATGCTCAGGGTACTTATAACAACCAGTGTACTGTGTGTTTGTTAGAAATGCTAGCAGAGATCATCTAGCTCTTGATTCCCTTACGTCTGTATTTGGTGTATCAGCACAACTGTGATAAGCAGGTAATTCAGAAGAGCAGTGTTCAGTTATCATACACCTCAGTGTCCAAGCACCATTTCTGATTTTAATGACAAGACGTTATGTTGTGCATATTTTTCTCCTTTATAAGAAACTTACGCATATTGCTTTAAACATACGCAAATGTCCCGCATCCAGTTATTGTTAGGGTTGCAAATTTAGCCTCTTGAAATTGGAGATGCCACAATTAGTACTTTTTACCCCATCTCATCAAGAGCTTCCATTGCCAGCACTCCATTCCCATCTTCTTCCACAATTTGCACTCTAGTTTTGCCAACTTCTCTCAGTCATTTCTGCGTCATATTTGCTCCCAAATCCTACATCCTCTTCCACTAGTTTACAGCTCTGGTTTCCCCTACCTGGTTGTCCCAGTTAGTTCCAGTCAGTCCTAGATCTATTTCCATTGGTTTTGAACTCACTTTGGTTTAAAGTTTGGTATCTCATGATAACCCCAGCCACAGCAGCTCGTGGAATCAGCTTCAGGTAGAAAAATCGTTCCGTGAAGTGTTACTGGTCCAAATAGAATTTTGATCCTGATGCTCTACAGAGTTTCTGCAGGTAAATGCAAACTGCAGTTTTCTACTGGAAGTTTGAGTAAATTTGTCTAGAGCCTTCAAAAAAGTGAAATTGAAGTTTTCCCTTTGCAGTTGAGGATACTAGAAGTTTTTCTTTTTTTATGGAGAAAACCACATTAATTTAGGTTAGACATAGTAGAAATGTTTTGGCCCATACACAACATGCATCAACACACAAACACGAAGCCAGCCTGAGACAGACAAAAGCAAGGAAAATTGTTGTTGTTAAATTGATAGTAAGTCACAAAGCACTTAAAATGAGGATTATAAAGGGAAATAGCAGACAACCTTATTAATAACTACTAATACCAGATTCACTTATAATACATCTCAAGGTATATTAACAGGCTTTAATTCTGCAAAATCAAGCACTGAGAATTTAAGACATGCTATTCTTCAGATTGCCAATATAACATTAACTTAGACCTTTCACATTAGGATATGGCCATTAATTACGAGCTTGTATAGCTTTTTTCCAACAAATCTTTGACTCATTTGGTGTTTGGATGGTGTAGGAGGTTTTAATAAACAGCTATTTGATGTTTAATTTTTTCTTCATCATTCATTTTATGGATCCATTCATAGTTTCTGCTCTATTACATTCAAGCCTAGCTATGAATGCCAGGTCGAATTTTCATCGTAGTATCTTAGGTTTACAAATATTAATTACAATGTTTTCATATTATGTGTGCCACATTGACCATTTTTGTGAGGGCACATGATTCTGCAAAATGAGACTCAAAATTATTAACCATTTTGAGTGTGAAGTTGGATTCTCTGGGGCCTAGTATCTCAGAGTGCTCAGTGCCTGATAATATTCTTTTACTTGGAGAGCAGAGTGCCTACTGACTGCAGCTGCTCCTCCATGTGCTTATAAATACTTGTAAATCAAACTCCACATACTTGTACATCAAAGTTTGGATGTGTTGCGCAGCAATTTTCAAACTGGGGAACCCGCAATTCATAATCACCTGCGAACATCTCAGTTTAAGGCACCTCTTTATTTTCTTTCACAGAACGATTCTGTGGAAGGGGCAGGGATAGAATTTGATTCTTCAGTATGTCAACTGCCTCCACAGCAATCTTGTCCTTCTTGACACTAAACTTCTCTCACATTGCTACAGACTTTCTGTCTTCAGCCACAAGTAAAACAGTTGCGCTGGGTATGACAACACATCCACCATCCCACTTTGACTTTCCTGCAGAGTACAGTATAACCTCTTCGAGCTTTATTTTAGCAATTCCTGATTTTTGAATACTTAACTTTGCAATCTGTTGTCCTTTTCATGCAGAGATTCTGTTTCATATTTTAAATAAAGATCTCTTAAAGGTTCCAAGTCTTGAGAATTTGAGCTGATATAGTAATTAATGAACTGATTTGCAGATTCCCCAAAAATGTAATTGCTCTTAAGGGGTAAACAGCTCTGAGATGGCTGAGGGCTAGATGCCCTGCAAAGCTAAATGACTGAGTTGAAACTTTAATGGCAAAATAGTACTCTGCCTTGACTACAACTACTACCCTAATTACAGCCCTTATTGTAATACCTACTACGTTAATTACAGTAACTTAGAGCTACTGCCTTCACTGCGGCCTCAACTGCCAACTGCTACTGGAACCATTTGTTTATTCTCTTCCTGTCTTTCTTTTGTGTGTAGTCTCTGGCTGTTGCTTTCTCCACTTAGGATGCTTTAACATGTGTCCTTCTCTTGAACAATATCTTCCATCTATTTGACTACTCTGGTGTTTCTCTGCATCTCAACTCTTTGTTATCCAGCATGGGGAGAAAGCACAGGCAGCCTTTTGCACTGCTGGGTTGTTTCTGTTTATGAAAGCCAGCTTGGAGATGGTGGAAAGAAAGGGGAAGGTAAAGAAAGAGGAACTCTGGCATTTGAGCAACAGCAAAACCAGCTAGATGTGGGAAAACTCACTGCACCTTTACAACCTCCTGTATCAAGGTAACTTAATGCATAAGAAAAAAAGGGAAAAGGAGACTTCTTGTTCCTCTCTCTCTTTAGAAACTCTGCCTCCAGGTCAGAGGCCTAAAGAATGACATTCTTCTTCCCCAGACAGTACCATCTCAAGTCATGGGACCAGAGGACATAGGCATGAACAGTCATCTTTGATGGGACCTGGGAACCCAGTGGCAGTGTAACACGTGATTTGTCACACAGTGGAGTAAGATTACACAGCTTTCCCTGTGCTTCTTGTCCAACCAACTTCTTCTCTAGAAAAGCAGTTACTGTATATTCCCACATAAACCATACATGAGCAGTTGATATATGTGTGTACAGTGCAGATCTCTCTTGTCTACATAGTAAGACCTATAGGTCACAGGCACATCACATCTGCACTGAAGGTATGGTTCTGGTTATCTCAGATCTGCTGTAGCTGCACTGTATGTTGATGTGCTTAGATCATGAACTACTTTTCTAGTTTCTCAGATGAAATTGAAGATAGATGCATCAGGGATATATACATTTCTTTCTGAATGCCTGACTTGGAAATCCAGGGTTCTCCTGGATTTCACCATTGCATGCTGGCTTATTTCCTTGGGTTGAAATCCTACATGAATGCTTTGCTGAGGTCCCCAAGACCTCTAAGATTGCTGTGTCCCAGAGTCATAGCTGTGAATGACCATTCAGAGAGCCCTTCCTGCCCCAGGCAGACCAGCTTTGGAAAATCCACATCACCCTTGAAATAAATACTGCCAACATTGGTGCTTTTTTTTGCAGCAGTACCCGCAGGCAGCAACTGCTTCTTGATCTTGCTGAGCGATATACTTACTTGTTATCAAGGGCAGATTGTGGCTTTTACTGCACAGAAATGTAGCTGAATGATGAGGAGGTGGCTTAGCGGAAGAGGCAGGGAATGTTGCTCTTGACACACGTGTATGTAATAATTAGTGATATGAGCCAAAGAAATACGACTCTATAGAAAAATAAATAGATTTTTGGTTAAATCTGAGTTTTCTCTTTAAAGCAGTTGAAGTTGCTCTGTGATTGATAGCATGGAAATTAGTTTTCTATGGATTCTAGCTGGCCAGAGGATTCCTCCTAGAGCTTTTAGCCAAGATTATGCTGCAGATAACCAACTACTGAGTGCTGGCAAGAATTCTGGATTCTATGCTTTCTGGGCAGTTTCAGGGCAGCTGTTGAATTCTCAAATCAACCCAACTTGTTGACAGAATTTATTATAACATTTTATCCACTCGTTCTCCCAGATCCTAGTAGGATTTCAGCAGTGTCTTGTAAGAAACCTAGCAGATTCCACTGCAGTCCAGCTGACCCAAGGAAGGTAAATGCTTTAAGTGCATTTGCTAGTGGGACACTGTCTTGCTTTAAGCCCCTTATGCAGTTCTCTCAATCACTCCCCCCTCTTTCTTCCCCAGTTCTGGGGGGATGGGGAGGAGAACCGAAATAATGCAACTCCCACAGGTTGAGACAAGAACAGTTTAGTAATAAAGGTATAACACAAATCACTACTGATACCAACAGTAATATGACAAGGTAAATACAAGGGAAGAATACAACAGCTCACCACCCAGCCCGACCAAGCAGTGCACCCCTGCCCTTGCAGGTCTCTGCCCTCAGTTTTTTACTTCCTGTGCATGACATACTGCAGTATGGACAGCCACTTTGGTCAGTTTGTCAGGTGTCCTGTCTCTGCTTCCTCCCGGCCTCCTCCCATCTTCCCCTCCTCCTTGGCCAGCCTAAGCATTCTAAGCCATAACTATAAACACTGGTATTATCAGCGCAGTTTCCAGGCCCAAAATCAAAAACACAGTGCTGCACCAGCTACCAAGAAGGAGAAAAATGACTGCTGCTGCTGAACCCATGACAGACACATAAATAGTAATGAACCTGTCTTGAGTTCTTCACATCTGCATTCTTGTTTTCAAGGACGTTAGCACAGGAAGCTGTCAAGGTATTTGATTTGCTCAGCAGCCACAATCATAGAGTTCTGAAATCTTTATTGTAGACATCATATGAAAATGAATACTCACCCTGCAGATTGAGATACTGACTCTTCCAGTGGACCACAGATGGCATGGCCACCAATAAAGTATTGTGCTGAAGGATGATGATGAACTGTACGGGGTACCATGCAGAATTTGGGAGGTTTTGCTTGGCCACAAAAAACACCTGCAGTAGCCATTTAATGCATTATTTTTCATGACTCACCTTCTGTAGGAAATGCAATGGTAGCATCATACCTAACTGAAGCTAAAATGCATTCAAGACTAAGAAACTCAGACACGCTAAGTCACAGTTACCTGGATTCTGTCTTCACTCCTTTCTTGCCACCTGATATGTTTTCCAATAAACCTCATGTGACTTGGTTATGTAGCACGTGTTAGAACTGGTCTTTCTACTCTGAGATGGCTCAACTGAGTGAATGTCCCTGATCTGATATAATTCCTATGCTCTTTTTGCTAAGAATTCTCTCCAAATTATAGTTTCATCACTATTTTTCCTACAGCTCCCATACTGCCTTCTTTCTGTGTTCTGTCTAAGCAATCTAGCAATAGTGACAGTTAATTGTGCTTGTCCAGATGTGGATTCCAGTCCAAATTCTGGTGCTACTCCTTAATTCTGATTTCTGTGTACCTTAAGGGTGTTCTGATACTATACACCATTTTTATGATATGAAGAAGAGACACCATCACTAGTCAAGCATTCTCACAAGAATAATTTAACTTGTTTTTTAAAAGCTTGTAAAGTCATGCATTAGTCCACTGACATGACTATGTAGTGTTTAAGGCTTTAGGATATTAAAAACAACAGACATAGAGTAACTGTTGGATTGCTATACAGAGGCAGATTCACAGGGAACAATATATGTTACAAGGTTGGGAACACGTACATAACATTAAGCAATCCAGTGTCTCACTCTACTTAGTCAAGAAGCAACAACTTTATTAACATTACTGACTGCTTTAGTTTTATCATTTTTGCCATCACGCTGTTTGTTGTATTGTAGAAGCTTTTGCCCTAAAAGGTTAAAGCATTGTAAAAATTCAAGTTAATTCTTTTGTGAGGTATGAAAGCTGTGGTCTAATTGCTCTTGTTTCAGTCAGAAGAGTAAACTCATGGTGAGGTTCTGGTAACCTTTTTCAAACTGTGGCCAGCAGCAGCTTTTAAAAACATTATTTAATGTTGTCCATGTTCATATGGCTGCCAGTGACAGCCCAAGGAATCTATCCTGCCTACTAGGCACAAGTTCATTCTTTTTGATCTCCCAAGAGCCAACTCTGGCCAGCTGTCTGAGGGAAGGGTCTGGATTTCATTACCTGTTTTAACACTTGAGTTGAAGTTTTTTAAATCCAGTCTCATTTAAGACATTTGGGTTCACTACTGTGCAGATAGACATGGTTAGAAATACCTGTCATAACCTCTTAAATGGCAGGGAGGGAGGACAGAGATGAAGGCTGGTGGTGATATGTTAAATATTGTATTAGACTTCTGAATTCCACCTTTCCTAAAATTTGGGAAAGATCAACTGTATTTCTCTCTCCTCACTTACACTTTGCTGTCAAGGCAGCTGCAGTCCCAAGTGTACCCTGAGTTTATTATTGTTGTCTGCCAAAAGCTGTGATACCAAATCAGGGCTTTCCATGCCCATGGGATGTTATTTTGCCATAAGATAAGTGTAGTGTGTATAGAAATCCAATTAATGGGTGTCTCTCAGGGCATAATGTAGCATCCTAGCACAAAGCTAACCTCACTGTGCTTCTGTTTTGCTCATTACTTTGTGAGACAGGTATTACCCAGCCATGATTGCGTTTGTCACAAGAAACAAATGCACAAATGAAGGCAGGCTCAGGGACTGCTGGGAGGTGTCAGTATAAACAATAGCATGATTTGCACACAGGTCTCAGACAGTTTGCATCCCTTTTACTTGTCAAGTTACTTTAATGAAAGCTATAAAATAAATAGCCATGGCTGTAATCTTTAAGAATGAAAATTATTGCTTGGCAAGCTGAAGTAATTAACAGTTCTCAGCCAGGAATCAAACCAGAGATATATGGGTAGAAGGATGCAAAAAGAATATATTAACTCACTAGGTAATAGTACTACTGTCCATCCTTTTTAGTTTTTTAAAGGATAAAAAAGAACATGCTGAAATCATGTATTGGCAGTTTTTATATCTGTTGGAGTAATTGAGAGCAATCTTAACAGAAGAAGTCCAAGACATATTGGGATGTATGTGTTGGTCTGCAATTCTTATTTTGTCTTTTTTCTTATAAGAGACTATCCAGCATGGGCCTTTCTTCTAGTGGCCCTTCTAATTAGATGCAAGGGTGGGATTTGAGGGCTGGAATTCCATATAGGCACAAAATATGCCTGGTTTTCTCTTCCTTTCTCACTTTAAAGGAATTCATAGTAGAGACATAGAATTTTGAGTTTCAGTAGTTCTTGACCATTTACTGAGTTTCTTAGAAATGCATTCTCATTAAGGTAAGGAATAAAGTGCTGGTTTTGCACACTTGCTTTCTGTAAAAGCAAGCCAATCACGATTCTGCTAAACAAAATGGAAATGCACGTAATACATAAATACCAGGCTGTAACATGCTCATTTGACTGTCTTTTGTGTTTCAGATCACCACATTACGCTTGCCCTGAAGTCATCCGGGTAAGTTATTTAACATTAGTGTGTATAAATGCATTTCTTAAAGTACCACTCATCGTAAGTATGCAGATAGACCCTCTGTGCAGGAAGTCTGTCCAAAGCAGATAGCACTGGAAAAAACACAAAGAATGTAAATACAGTTTTGTTTGTTTGGCTCAGCCCTGAGTCAAGCTACATAGACTGTATGAGGGAAATGATCATCTATTATTCTCAGAATACCCTTTGTACCATTTGATGAAGCAGAAATACAGTAGCCTCGTTTAACTTGATCTTTCCACCCGGGGATGAAGTCCCCTATGCTTTCCGGTCTCTGATCTAGCTGTCGTTTCAGTAGAAGAACCAGGGGTGGCTGTCAGTAATTTTTGTTTCCTTTAGATGATATGAAGTATCCTTTCCCTTTACTCTCCCTTCCTCCTCTGAAAATAAGTATCCAAGATTTCAGTGACCAAGATTCCCCTCTTTTAAAGCATATCTTCTATGTAAAGCCAAGCAGGAAGTGTACAGGAGAGGCTGTCCAGAGAGTACTCTGAGTTCACAAATAATGTGACTGGTGACAAGCTCCCTGAAGAACCAGGGAAGAGAAACCACTTTTTGAAGTCCTTAATGCACCTCTGACACTGCTTAAGTGCCAGGTCTAATAATTTGAGTTGTTAACTGTTTCTGCCCTGCTCGCCACTTCTGAGCCTGTTCTCACAGATCCCAGATGAGACTGTAAACTGGTGTTCATAAAAATTTAATTAATGGGCTGTGTCATGGCCTCCTAGCTGGGAAGGCCACCTTGGGAAGCAGGTGGCTGAACTGAAATGTGGGGTTTCCCATTCTCCCTTCTTTTGTTCTTCAAGGATAATTAATTCATTTACTAGCAAGCAGTCTTTTGAGCTTCTGTGTCGTTGCTGCACAGGGAGAAAAATATGACGGAAGGAAAGCAGACGTCTGGAGCTGTGGAGTCATTTTATTTGCGTTGCTAGTGGTGAGTCATCTTCCTTGCACCATACTTTAACAAGGAAAGAAAAATCTGAACATGCTGCTGTATTTAATGGTGATTCTATTGACATCATGTACAGATGGGTTTTTTTTTTAGTTCCCCTATATTTGTATCTCTCAGTTGCATCCTTTCCTCTTATTTCTGTACCAGTCCCAGAGGAAAAACATGAGGAATATTTCACTGCTTCTTTGAAATGCTGCTGCCCTGCACAGGAGAGCACAGTCAAGCATCAAAACCTTACCTCCATAAATGCTCTCTGCTGTCTTGTGATATCGTAGCACATATTTTGACTGGAAAGGATGTGCATGGTTACAACTCCAGGATACAGAGAGTGTCAAATAAGTTGTCTTTCATAAGATGAAAATGTGGCTGGGTTTGGGAAGTGTTTGGTTTATTCTGC
Source organism: Forpus xanthops (assembly GCA_032466535.1). Lineage (NCBI taxonomy): Eukaryota > Metazoa > Chordata > Aves > Psittaciformes > Psittacidae > Forpus > Forpus xanthops. Next base: position 75,235 of record JASSUY010034675.1, read on the forward strand.
CATAGATGTGTTTCAGTAGGTATATGCTTACATTAACTGCAATGTTTTATCAAGGGAAGATTTGAGTGCAACAATTTTGTTTCACACAAGTATTGAACTACATTTTAATTTAGTACACTTGGAAATATAAAACTGAACCAGTAATACAAAGTTTAAATTAGTTTCCATCTGGCTCAGTAATACTTTCTTTAGTACTCAAAATGTGGTATCTTGTAACTTACCCTTCTTTCTATCAAGGTTTCAATTCTCTGTGGAATTTATTCTGATTTGAAGTGATAATGTAATTCTCCTAAACAATGCAACAATTGGATGTCCAGGTGAAGGCAGATAGGCTTGGAATTTGTTATCAATTTCCACAGCATTATGTAGGAAAATATAGTTTTATGTTCATATAAGCATATACCATTTGCAGATTGAATACTGTGTATGAGAACAGGTTTTATGTTAAGTTTTTTATATCTGTAGTAGCTCAACATGCTCATCTACAATTATAAAATTAACAAGGCTGGAGTCAAATTTGGGTGTCCTTATACATTTATTAATAAACCCAATTGCTTCACTTAAATGTTTTCTTTTGATGAAAACACTCTTACAATGCACAGAGTTAGATTCTCCACATTAATTTTGTTCAAAGTACTTGGAAGTTTTGAAAGCTTTTTTTTATTCCCTCCAAAAAATATGCTGATATTTTTTTAATGGCCCAAGTCATAATACCTTGAAGTAATCTCAGCACGATGCATTAATTCACCTTAGCCAAGGTTACCATTTTTTGCTTTTTCTTCATTACAATTCACTGATATTTTTGAAATTTTGGATTTTTTATCTTGGTGTTCTGAGGGAAGAGTTTTATCTCACTTTATAGCACCTGGTCATCTATTGCTCCTGGGCAGCTATTTTCATGGCTGGTAAAACAGAACTGTGTAATGAGCTCTTAACATAACTTCTGAATTTGTAAGAATAAAAGAGAGCACATGTCAAGATGGATGGGCTTTGTATGAGTGAGCTTTTAATTTTCAAGGGGATTCTCTGTCAAGACTTGGTATCTCTCTGTTGCTGCAACTTCATCTGTTCCTACATATACACATAAGCTGCAAAGTGATTGAAATAAGGCTATTATTGATGGAGAATGCAGAGCTCTCCAGTTAATTATGTCAGGACAAATCCTACAAAAAGTCTCAAGCTATAATAACAGGTAGTAGTAATAAAAGAGCTGTAGTTGTTACGAAATGACACAAAGCAGTCTTACTGACTTCTTCATGGCTTAAGTTGCCTTTGCCAAAGTACTGAACTATGAGAACTGATTTTCCTTGAAGTCTAGAATGGTTAAGAAAAAGATAGGTAGCAGGAGATTGGTTACAGAAGACAGGGAGGCTCTCTTCAGGGCTGCTTGAATGAACGAACAACAGTAAAAAGTGCCCAGTTGCAGTTGCCATCAGGGGGGCTTTCTGAGGCTTCCGTAAATGGAGCTGTTGTCTCTGTAACCTGTAGACACAGGACTGCTTATACAGATGCACTACTCACTGTAGTAAAAGCAGTGCCAGAATTGACAACTTAAAGCTTCATTATCACAGCAGCTGACAGCTTGCAGCTTCCCACAATCCATCCTGGAAATCAAGGAAGCTCGGCACCTACTAAAGCTAGGCAGTGAAAAAGGAAGTGAGAATATCTAGGAAGGTGCAGACTTGCTATAAAAGGGTATGAGCTTCAGTTGGTGGAGTTATCCTAAAGATTTCAACTTCTTTTTTTCCTTTTTATCCTTGCAGCAAGGATAGGTCCTTTGCTGCTTTTTGTGGCAAGCTGATGATCTATTCAAAATGTAGCTTCAGCTAAAAAAACCTCAAGTCATTCATGTAAGTGAGGTACAGTAGGGAAGCAATATGAACTGATGACCTGACCACAGCATGGAAAGTAGATGAGGTATATTAAACAGGTAGAATGTCTGCTGCTTCCAAAGGCTAATGTTGGTTAGGATTTCTTTCAGCTGTGTCATTTCACTGCCTCATCAGAAAGTGTTCTTTACTGTAAGTCTCTCAAATGCTGCTCACCTCCTTTTCAATGTGCGTAACAAATGTGTCTCAGGAAGATTAAAAATAAGAAGACGATAAACATTGCTGCTGTGAAAGTATGCCCAAGAGGAATACCAGCAGATCAAAAGCTTGAGCTGAATTTAAGTGAATCCATGCATCTTTGGTGAATTTGCCTGGAAAGGCAATTTCATAGTTTGTATTGTGTTTTACACTAGTAGTCATTTTCTAATTAAAGGTCCAATAAAAAACCTGTGTCCTCAGTTTTGTTTCCTATGTTGGAGAAAACACTACAGAACTAAGAAATAATTTATTTTTAGTGGATAAAAAGTTTCTTTTCATATTTATAATAATTCATTATGAGCTGACTTCTTCTTTTCTATTCTCTCACCATGGTTCTCCTGGCTTTCCTGCTTTTGCTCTTTCCAATTCCCTTTTGCTCGTCTCCCCCATCCACACTGTCAAATCCCTGCAGGGTGCCCTGCCTTTTGATGACGACAACTTGCGGCAACTGTTGGAGAAGGTGAAACGTGGAGTGTTCCACATGCCACATTTTATCCCCCCGGATTGTCAGAACCTTTTGCGGGGGATGATTGAAGTGGATGCCTCGAAACGTCTCACGGTAAGAAGGCATTTGCTGTGAGTCATGTGAGCAAGGCTTCATTTGCCACCCTGTTGCAGTTATGGTTGAATAAGTAAGGTAGCTTGTTGATTTAGTGCTGCTCCTACATGTTTCCTCCAAAGCAAAGAATGTGTGGAGTTAGTGAAGTCCTTGGGAAGAAGTTAGTTACTTTCTCTTTTGAACTGTGAGGGGAGATTACCTTTATGTCTATTCTCTAGCCTCATAATTCTCCTTCATATGTAACACTAGGCATTTAGAGGAAATCCCTGGTAACTTCATCACAGTGCTACTGACCCATTAGCACATTTTGGAATCCACCTGAGTTATCTGGCTGTCCTGGCTGGTACAGCAGTTTGTCAGGGACATGATATAACTGTTTGAAGGTCAAAACTGTTACTTAGGACTGTTATTTGAAGCTTTGCTATTATATGGAGTATTCCTTTCTTACATTTCTGACAAAAGTGATAGCTTCTCACTTCATGCCATGCACCCTGCATTGTATTCTATCCTGTATTTGCTCCGCATTATCCTCTAGCAGTCTTCAGAGCAAGTGTCTTCTTGACTGCTCTTTCATCTTGTGCCCTGTGGTCCTGAGCACGATTAGGTCTGCAGTGTTGAGTTCCTGGCACTTGGCACTGACTCTTTGCAGCTAGGATACATGCTGTCACTACAATAGAGACCGTGCAAGGGTGAGCACTGTGTAGTAGTTGTATCCTTCATTAACACTGTTTAATGTTTGGGGGAATTAAAAAAAAAATTAGCAATTAAAATCATTTTGGAAAGCAAGATTGCCTGCTTTTCAGTGGAGGCGTCTGCCTTTATGGGTACATTGCCCTTGTAAATCCTATTGTCAGGCTGTGGTGATGATTTTATACAGATTTACTAAGCTCACAGATTCTGAGTGGGAGTATGTATAAAGAAATGTAAATTTAAAACTCCTCCTGGTTCTTCAGTCTGCTAAAATATTTATAAATAAACTCTCAGATCACTGGTTGTCGTCTCTGCTGGGATTGCTAACAACAGCATCAGTCTGTGCCAGCTGTGATGGAACTTTTGGGATGCAGACACCTGTCTGCAGCTGAAACTCCCTTCACAACTTTCTTTACAGTATTACCTGACAGCTGCAGCTGAGTTTTTCTTTCATTCATTATGAAAGAAATACATGCTTTGTTTGGTGACGTAGGTACTCTTACTTGAATTCCTACTTTTGCAAACGCAGTAGCCATCAGGTTTGCAGTACATAAAGTAGCAGTGATTGGGGAAAAGAAATACTAAGCACTTTAAGAGGCTTTTTTAAAAACTGATTTTGAAAGAAAGAATATTTTTTCGAAGTATTTTCATGGAACAAATGTTGCAAAGATTAGAGGCGTGAGGCAGCTGTTATTCATGACCAGGAAAGTCACAAAGTCCCTCTCTAGCTTAGTTTCCTTTCCATAATGTAAACATTTTTTCTGCTGGTTTTGTTGAGTTTTTTTTTTCCTCACAGAGATCACTGAGATGGTTTGAGTGTGCCAGGTAGCAGATCATCATATGTTAGATCTTCTTCAGACTGTTCCGAGTTTTTCCATAGAACATAGTCCCTAAACATTCTGAATTGTTCAATAGAGTAGAGAATGTACCCGCATAAGAGAGGAAACAGTTAAGGTAAATCAAGGTCCAGGAGTGACACCACCACCACCCCCCCTCCTTTATCAAAATTAAACTCTTATTTCCTTAGGGAGTCAAAAAAAACCAGGTCTGATAGTTATTGAAAAGCACTAACCAGTAAATTATGAATAAGAATTTGAAATAATACATATTCAAGAGCTGAGAGCTAGGAGAAAAGCGGGTAGGGCTTTGTTATTAGCTGCAATCTTATTTTTATTATTTTAGGTTCTCTCAGTTTGCTGTCCCTGCTGCCATCACGCTTCTATGCTGTTAGTGTGCTGGTTGCTGAGATTGCTAGGCAGAAGGGAGCTCTTTGTTTACTGCACAGGCACTAGGAATACTTAGTTCATTTTGAGGTGAGATCTTAATTCTATTTTAGCTGTGTCTCAAGAAAAAGGGTATAAATATGGATTTATATGGAAGCCTCTATTCCTAGAAAATATCTCACTTGAATCAATTTCATGTTTTTACAAAGATGTGAGAGAAATTGTGACTTGGGTATAATACATACAGATGTAGCTGTTAATATTACTGATCAATATCTCACCGTTGAATTGAGCACAAAAATACAGTGAAATGTAAGGTCACTCGAATTTTTTTCTTTCATTCTTCCCTTCTCTGCTCTTTGCTCTTTTTTTTTTATTATTACTATTTGTATCTCTTTTCCTTTTCACCCAGCTGCATTTCCCTGCAGTAATTGCCATTTCTCAGCACACCCACACCTTCTCCAGTCCATCTGTTAAAATGATCAACAAAAACAGAACTAGCATTCACATTTAACTGTCATCCTTCGGCTTCAGTGTTTGAGCATGGAAGTTTAATGGAGAAAAGGATATTCAGAATTATTGTTGCTGCCCCTTTCCTGCCTTAAGAAATAGGTCTTGCCTTTCTCTGTATATGATTCATTTATGGAAAGAAGACTTTATTGTATCTTAATGGAATATTGTTCACTCTTACCGTATATTACATAGCCTCAGGTATGGTTAGTGGGATGTCCTTGACCACTCTCATTTACTAGGCTTGTTTTACTAAACATGCTTTAAAATAAAAGAATCCATGCCTTTCTTTCAATGGACTGCACAGGCTGATACTGGCTGCTGGCCATGATATTTCTGACTACCCATATTCAGGAAAGATGAAATCAAACAAAGGATAAGTACTGAGGTGGTCAGCATTTGAGACAGCCTGTCTGAATAGCACAGCCTAAAAGAGCTCCACCTAATCTACATAGATGATATCAAGAAAGGTTGTACTGTATGCCTACATATTCATTAGAGGTAATAACTGAGAAGGGAAGGATTATTTAAACTAGAGGAAGATACTGGCACAAAAACAGATGTATGTCAAATGGCCTTACATGGAATTAGGCTGGAAATTAGGAGCATATTAGCTATATTAGTGGAGTTCTGGGAAAAGTTTCTAGTAGTAGTGTCAGGAGGGAAAAATGAACTACTTTTAAGTTTGAGAAGTTTTATGGAAGAGAATGAGTCCTCTTGGTACCTGCAATACTGTAGGATGAGGTTTCTTTTAGTTATGTGCTCTTCAGAAACTGAATTGTGTGCAGTTCTGGTGTCCTCAACATAAAAAGGACATGGAACTGTTGGAACAAGTCCAGAGGAGGGCCACGAGG
>JASSUY010034676.1:0-42126 GCA_032466535.1 Forpus xanthops
CTGATTATCCTCGTGGCCCTCCTCTGGACTTGTTCCAACAGTTCCATGTCCTTTTTATGTTGAGGACACCAGAACTGATACTTTATTTTAATACACATCTGAAACAGAACTGACCTGAATACGAGAGCGAGCCAGATACACATTGGACTTCCATTCCGTTTTCATTTTGCGGTACTGAGAGGACTTGGAATGGACAAACTGCTTACTGTAAGGCGCGTTCAGTTCTCCCGTGACTGTGCTCTGAAAGGACTTTGATGTGCTGGTGCTGTTCAAGGTGTGAGGCCTGGAGGAGTTGGGCATGTAATGGAAAAGAATACAAGAAAAACTGAAGATACCTCTGAAAAGAGCCACAAACCCCATCAAAAATTCTTTAGACGTACAGACACTTAAAGCCAGCTAGCGTAGACAACAGAGCAATTGCTCGGATTTGGGCATGCACATACACAGCCAGGGACGACAGGGTTTGTAAGCAGCAGACAAAAGCACAAATAACCCTAAGCAGCCTATAAACCCTGGGCTGTACTATGTGAAATTAAAACAAAATACCTTAACACAAACCTCTTGACATGGGTACTCATTTTAGGCTCGGCACGGGCACAGCCCGTGGGGTTGATAGCAAGAGGAAGTTCCATTAAGGGGTTTCGGCCATAGCGGAAAGTGTAGTTCTCACAAGCCTCAACCCCTGGCAGCTGCAAAAAAAAACAGACAAGAAGAAATCCAAGTAGTTATATGTTAGTTGTATGTAATCAATTAGTTACTTTACCACATGCTTCTTCCTGTTCCCCTTCTCACGTGTATATCTATCAAGTGGGAGTGATCCAGCGAGAACTGGGATTGTGAAGACTCACCGATTCAGCAATCCTGGCCACTGCAGAGACTGTCAAACCAAAGAGGTCTTCACCCTTCAAATAGCCGGGAAACAGCTGGAGCATTTCAGAGTCTTTTCTAACAGAAGCAACGGGCTCCAGGATTTTATCCCACACACCTACACAACCATATGGGAAAGAGTTACAGTGATCTATAAAGTAATGGTACTGGTTTTAAACTGAATACCTGAGGACATCGGGACCCAGAAACCAACACTGACAAAGCAATTTGTTGCTGGTTCTGTACACACACAGGCTAGTGTTTAAAAGAGACAATCATGTGGTGAGTTGCTTTTTTTTTTTTCCTGAACAAATCCCAAACAAGCACCACACTTCTGCACACTTGATTCTCAGGAATGAAGTTTTTAGTATTTGCAGCATGGAAACTGTCAGTCCTTTGACAAGAATGACATGGATGGATTCTCCTGAGGAAACCTGCACGAAGCCTATTTCCTGAAAATAAACTATATATTCTATTGCTATTGGCTGATCGTTGTCAGCTCACAGTTGCGGGTGGAGCACTGGAGAGACGGAAGCTGAGTTTATCGCCATGCACAGCATGAAGGGATTAAGTAAGAACAGAGCATTATAGGCTATGCACTGTGTTTCTCCACCTGCCCATATGTTTATGATCTACCATAGTCTTCTCCCCTAAGCCAAAGACAACATTACCAGCCCTGAGAACAGCATGGCCAACTCATCTATTGTTTTACTGCTTCCTAATTGAGTTTGTATTTAAACAAAGTCACTTTCCATGAAAGGAAACCTATGCTGGCATTCCTACTATTTTAATACTAATTTAAGTACTTGGTCTTTGGTCTCCTCTGTGAACTTGTAACAAGTTGTTTGTATTTTCAGCTTATTCAATTTCTTCAGAAGTATCCTCAGACTTCAGAGCACACTATTAAAAACGGGACCTGGAAAGTCACTTTAAGCATTACATTGTGCCTGCAACACGCACTTGTAACACTTATCATACCACAAGCATCAGGAGTAACACCACAAACAGCAAACTCACAAAAGTGGTGACCTTAGCTCACGAAATTTACCTTTTGGTGTTGTGTCAGTAAGGACCAGATCTTCGTGGCCTTGCTCCACAACCTTGATGACAAATAATGGGAGCCCGTCCTTCTCCTCAATCGAGCAGAGATAGCGACAGCGTCTGTTGGCGTATCTCATGCTCCAGTACAACCGGCTGGCCTCGTAACCCACGGGGAAGAGTGCTTTGGAGGAGTGGAAGGCCTGCATCTGCTGCGGCAGCAGCTGACCAACGGCATGGAATATGAGGCTTCCCACACGGAAAGTGTGGTCACGCTCTCCTCGCTGAACGATGCTGGCGATCTGCCGCACTTCATCTCGCTGAACGTAGACCCTTCTGAAGACTGCAAAGTAACTAAGTTCTTGCTCATGAGTTCCCTTTGGTTTGTGCATGGGGCAAAGCATGGTCTTGTCTTTAAAAAACATGCATTGTGCTTTAATGGCACAGGTAAAGTGATAAATATTGGTGCACCTTAACCTGTGACAACCGCTGGTGGCACCCATTTTGTGACAAAACATGCATTTCATTTGCAAGCCTCTTCGCAGTGCGAGTTCCACGTTTATTAAGGCACCAGCTTGTGTCTCGTAGACTTCTGTAGACCAAAGAGCACAGTTCAAATGGACCCAAAGGTCTAAATCCAGGTTGAGAAGCCTTGCTGGTCCATCAGTTAACCCATCACCTTCCTCGTGACAGAAGCAACATTTCCTGTAGTCTTTAGGCACGGGATCGGGTTTAAGGGTTGTGCCCATCTTTTTAAGAAATTCATCTATTTCTTCTTCACAAGGAGGTTTGAAGGATCCTTTAGGAATCACAATCTGAATGCTCCACTTTTTCCATTTCATGCCTTTCCACTTCTTACTGGGAGGCCGACAGTCATCAAGACTGCTGTGTATTGCTTTTAACCTAGGTTTTAGTTTCACTGTTACCTTAAGCTCATCTGGTTTCGCCTCTACTTTGGCTGCTTCAAAGGCAGGAGGAAACATGATGGGAGGTGATGATGGTGGAGAAACTTTTTCCTGCAGCTGAGGCAGACAGTGGACGTCCAAAGCAGAGATGTTGTTGCTGTACTGATGGAATGCTTTAGGTGGCCTCTCTTTCATCGGCGACTGTGGCAAAGAAGGAACTGATTCCTGCTGAATGAACAGAAAATTCTTAAGACAAAAATCTCAAAGTGTGAACCATGAGATGTAGCCTGAAAATACTGTCAGGTCAGTATGGAAGAGTCTACTAAGAATGTCTAAGATCCTAATGCAGCAACAGAGAAGGACGGAAATTACTCTGACAGCTTGTGCCAGTATACAGAGCACAAGAGTTCTCCCAGTCAGCCTAGAATGTGGTGTCCCTGAATAAATAAGGGGAAGAACAAAAATCCTTTGTTCGGGTTATGAATGAAAAACCACTCAGTTGCCCTAAAGGAGTTAACTGACAAGGGTTAGTTCTTAGGTGTTCTTAGAAAGTTTTGTGACAACACAAAGTAACTTTAAAATATGGGTCACAGAATTAATTTAAGGAGTAAGAATCCTGTTACATGGCAGAAGGGGAAGATTTGGAATTAATGCCATGTATTTTTCCTGGTAGCAAGTAAGGAGGAAATTCCTGCAGAGCTCTAGACTAGATTTACCTTGAGGACTTTACTATTCACTCGCAGAAAGCAGGAATTACACCTGCAGAGATTCGTTAAAAACCAAACCAAAACATAAAGGAGAGGAAACAAGAACAAAGGAAGTTTACATTTAAAAGTTCCTAATGTGGTTTGTATAATTAATCCTGAAAGAGTAAATGAGAAAATCAAGAGCCTGAAGATGGCATTTAATTAGCTTACTGACGTATGTGCTGATGCACTTGTACAGGAATGCTTGTACAGTATTTACCCTGCTTAAATACTAGAGAAGATGAGCTACATGGGACATTACAAGGACGTGGATGTAACACACATTTATCTTCTCCTCCAAGTATGGGCTGTTTTTAATTTCTTCTGAAAAAAAGCAGGATGCATTCGAAGTGAGGCAGCAAATTCTACAGTAAATATAGGACTACGAGAAAGCATTAACTAGGTAATGTCTGAAGCACAAGGCCTGCTCTGTCCATTGGTTCTGGGGGGAGAAAAAGGTACATCTGGACCTCACCAGGTCTGTAGGTAGTGAACTGCAGCATACTATTCCAGCCAACCTGAGAAAAATCCGCGGCCGAACTCCACTTTCAGTTGAACAAATGTCTTAAAATGTCTGTGTCCAGTAATCAGAACCTCTTTTTCTTCTTTGCTGTCAGTTATCAGGTTCTTTACTACTATTTTGGTATTTAATGATTTCAAATGGCAGCTATGCCCAAATAAAGTGATGAACAGGACTGTATTTTTCCAGTTACACTTAACAAATAAAACTATTTTTTTGCACACCTGCAGTTCAGTTGTTATTTGCACAGTAATATTTTTATTTACGGTAAAAGCCAAACCAAATTGCTAAGTTACAGCCCTTAAAGATGTATCTATGGTTTTGCATAATGCCCAGAGAACTTAAATGTCTACTTTTTCGAGACTGCAATCTTCAATGCCAGTAAGGACAGCACAAGGTGGCTGCTGTTCTGCCCTGCATCTCTGGCCCTAATGGAAGTTACAGATATGAATTTTATTTCATGCTACTGATTCATAATCTCAGTGTCTAAGCATAGAGCAATTAACTTATAAACCTGCAGAATGAAGTGCAAACTTCCCCCTTGCCCCCTTTCTCTTCCTTCAAAAACTAGCTGCAGTTATTTCTGCTCACTAGAAAGCATCTGATACTCACTTTGTTCTCCGAGTTTTTTGCTTGCACAGCTGCTGAATAAAGAACAAAGCAGTTGTTGCTACAGAATACAATGTCCTTCATTTTATCAGAGCCTTCTTGGGAATCCTGGGAATCAAACACAGAAGATTCTCAGAAGTGCATTTTAATACCATTCTTCACATATTAAGTGGAATGAAACAAGTCTTCCAATCTGGCTAGAAACTCTATCTGTAGAACATTTGTAAAATAATGAGCGATACTGTGATATAAACACTTGATTATTTCACAGATCTAACATTACCACCACCTACAACCTTGTTCTTCAGCATTTCTTGCCATTAACAGAAGTTTAAGCAGCAAAATAAAGCATTCTATACCATGCACCCATCTGCTCCATAAGCACACTTGCAAAGTAAAATCCGTTGCTTTTGTCTTTAGATGGTGAAAGAACATGTCGTTTCTGCCTAATCAAAGACAGATCACACCGTTTTATCTACTGATCCATCTGCAAAGCATTACTGGGAATTCAGTCCTCTGACTACATGAATCCATCACTTTTGTATATAAATTTTGACCGTATACCTTAGTTGCGTATTAAAATCTCAATCTCATTGAAAGAGCAATGGTTGTTCCTGAATGAATGACAGCTCCCAATGTGAATACAAGAAAGTGAGACTGAAAGTCGATTCCTGCTCACAAAGGGTACAAGTATTCTTGCTGTTTGAATACTTCCTGACACAGCAATATGGCACTGCCTTACAAATAAACTCTTCCGAACCAAGTTCCCTGAAGTGGCCATGGAAGAAGGTTAGTAGCAGAATTTAAGAAATTGCCATGATTATCATAAAATAATTGCCAAGGGACCTATTTTTGAAATCTACTGAAATTCTTTTTATGTAAATAACTACTTTGGTGCCGTTTCTTATCTGTACTACAAACATACTTTAATGTTTCATCCTGAGTTAGGACACACGTAGAAGGGAGACTACGAAGAAACCTGAAAGTGGTACCAGCCGGCAGGACAAGCAGTAGTCTTTGGTGCCTTTGTTTACTCATTCACCATTTCATGCAAGAAACTACTTCCACTGCAGTACCTGTTTAAGGAAGGGCAGGTCTTTGAAGGACTTCCGCACACCACTGCCAAGAACCACAACTTTGCAATGAGAGCACCAGCGAGGTCTCAGTGCTGAACCTTCTGCAATATTCTGACTGTGATCCTTACAGCCAGCTATACCTACAAAAGAGGTAAGTCTGTTAGAAGCTGTATCAGATTAAACCTAATTTATGAGGAGTCACGGTATGCTTCAGTGGTCTAGAGGAGCAACATCCTCCTTGACATGCAAACTTTAAACTACATCCTGACAGGGAAATTATTTAAATTAGACCAAAAACAAGTGCATGAACAAGAAGGCAAAAATATGTTCTTGTGTAAGAAAAGAGCAAGTAAATCAACATAAAAATACATGCTTTAATGACTACATCAAGTTTTCTAGCATAGGAACGATCTTTCTGAGTGATGGATTTAAAATTAGACTGGACAAAAACCCCAACTAATGCCACTGGTAACTACTGAAGAAATACCTCAACAACAGTGATGTAGAAAACAATGGAAATCAGAGATGGATCAGACCTAGAGAGTTATGGTTAACATCAGATCAGGAGCAGGTTCACATGTACTGGTAACGTTCATGAAAGAACAGAAAAAGTATTATTCAGAATAAAAATCAATTATTCAATGCTAGAGCATGAATTTATGTGGCTGAAATGCATTCAATACTGATTCAGTTAAAATCTTGGTATGGAAAATGTGAAAGAATTGATGCCCACTCACCATTGCTGTTTGCAGGAAAGGGCACATTAGGTTGCTTTAGTCCATAAGACCCTACAATCCTGGCAGGTCCTACGGCTCCTGCCTGAGGACCCTGCAGTAAGTTTTGCCTGTACTCCATGGATGGGTTCACTCTGTGACTGCTGGCAGTTGCCATGGAAGATGGGACATCTGGAGCGTTACTAACTTCATAACTGTTGGGAATTCTGACATGGAGCAGGTTGGAGAATGCTGCTACAACGCTGCTGATGTTCTAAAAACAGTAATAAAAACACCTTTGTTTTCATCAGACAGTAATATAAATTATTAGAAGACTGCAACAGCTGCTTTATTGTACTATGCCATAACCCCTTCAGGTTCACTATATATATATATATATATATAAAGTATCTTAACTACTGTTGGCACTTTACGTAGGTAATTAAAGCTTATTTCTTTTACCTCAGCAGCTGTGGGATGCAAAGTAATTGCTACAGATATAAGGCCAGATTTAGGACCATTCTGGGATGGACCAAGTTGAGATGCAAAGAAGCCAGAACCAGGTAATGCTCCGGAACCGGGTTCTGATTTTATATAGTTCCTTTTGGCTTCTGATCCTGAAAAGAAAACAAAATACATCAGGTTAATCCTACACACATATGAATGCAAACAAAAAAATCCTAACCAAAAAAACCCAACAAACCTAGTTTTAACTGTTTGCTCTGCTGCAGTCTCACCTTTTCCAGTACTGCTAGGCAGGATGGGAATGATGGGAGATGGTACAGGTTCTGGGTTCTCCTCCTTTACAACCGACAAGTCTGGATACCTACTAATTTCCATTCCCACCACACTTTCAGGAGAGGAAGAAGGAACAAAGCTGTCAGGAGTATCCCTGTCCTCACAGTGATCTTGAACCCTGGAACAATACCCAAAAAAGCTGGTTTGGAAATGGACAAGAAACCTTAGGTAAGCCAAAACATAAATCATGACAGGGAGCCGTAATAAACTTGTTTCTTGCTACTAGTCATGAAATGTGATTATGTGGAAGGCCGTTGCTTCTGGGTATATTAGACTCCATGGCACAAGGTGGTTTATTGGGAAAGACACATAAAGAAAAACAAAGGCACTAAGAAAGCCCAGGCTCCATCACAGGACTGTTCTCCATGGCTCCACTTATCTGCATTCAAACTTTCTGGCTTAGGCATATTCACTGATCCACCTCCCCTTATCCATGCACAGACTCCAAAGACACCCAACTTTCAGTTAGTCAGGTGAAAGGGAAGCAAAAGGGAAGATCTTTTTAGGGAGACTCATGTTCAAGCAAGCATTTTTCACATGGTAACAGAAACGGAGTAGAACTGAGGAGTTTTTAGGCTGCCTCTTGCAGTTCCGCTGCCTGGTACAGCAGTCATGTACTATCATCGTTTAACAGTACCATGCTGCTCCAGCAAAAATACCAGTTTGTAGTTTTCTTCCACTTTCAAGACAGCAATGTAATGAATTCTCAACAACTTCTCAGAATCTGGAGTCCAGCAAAGGCAGAAGTCATCTCTTTTAGTATGCTGCTCTCCATGTGTGGAATGCTAAGAGTTAACCAGGAAAAATCGTCCCATAAATGTTCTCTGCACTGCTTGTGCCCAATGGATTTTGTTTCTTTACACAGTCTCCATCTCATCTCCTACTAAAAGATCACACAATCTCCTTCAAATATGTTTTTGATGATGTCAAGGAAAACCTACCTTAACTCCTCCTGATTGTTGTGAGGTGGTGTTGGAAGTGAAGCAGGAACATCCACAGTTTTAGGGCCCTGAGCCATTGCTCTTGCTAATAAATCATCTTGTGGTCTGAAAGGCAACTGGAACTGCTTTGGTCCCAGAGCTTTGGTAACTAAAAACAGAAGTGCACAATACAATGAGACATCTGTACAGCTCTTCCATTGACATACCTTCTGTGTGTTGGTGGCCTGATACAACCAAGTTATTACAGCAGATGGTAACACCACTTTCACCCATTTGTAGTTCAAAAATTTCTAACTGTTCATGATCAATCTACATATTTACAAAAACTGAAAATTTTGAGCAAAAAGAGTGTGCCTCCTGCACTGTGAGAGGATGCTTGGTTTAATTCAGGAAACAGTCAACAACTTTCTAATAACAAAGGAAAATAGTCCCTATGAAGAGGCAGCATAAGGTTTCATTTACTAGAAAGCACTTTTAATTGACCAAATTACAAGCATCAGAGAATATGTACTGACTAACATACAAAGCCTGATGACAATACATTTTGGGCAACCTGCTTTTGAGCTCACTCAACTAACCTGTTAGTCATACATACTGGACATAAAACATCATTTTAAGGTTTTATTTTTCATTTCCTAAGAATGCTTCTAGCTCTCAACATGTTTTCAAAAAGGAAGAGGGAAAAGGCTATCATCTGACATCACTCTGGTGTAAAATAAAGTTGGATGATAACAAGTGCAACCTTATAAAGTTTAGGCATAATGGTTTTATAAAATAAGACTACAGCAACTAAGAAGCATCCCTGTTACCTATTTTGTAATTGGCTACAAACTTGACTCATTTATTATAGAAACAATATGTATTAGCCTTACCATCATGACCTCCTAACATACCAGCCTTGCCAGCAAGTTCCTCAGTGGTTGCGAAGCCGTTTACCAACTTTTGGCATGCCACGGGAGGTGGTGTGGGAGGGAGAGAGGCTGGGGGTGTCGGGGGATTGCTCAGATTGTTCTGCTGCATGAGATGAAAGGACTGTAAATCAGCCATGGAACACCAGGTGAAACTCGCCTTGTTTTACTACCAGGTAATGTAACCCACTCACCTGGGTTTTTACACCCAGAGGCAGAACTGATACGCAGTGATAGTTAATTCTCAAGTAGGAGACCAAACACATGAAAGTATCTACTATAAAAGGCACAATGTTTTGCTTTCCATTGATAATATCAATTATATTATCAGAGAAAGAGTTTACACAAGGAGAATATAGTATTGAAAAAGATATAGCTAAAATATTTACAGAAAAGTACAAAGAACTTTTTGGGGAATGGTTTGAAGCCCCCACACATTCCTGCGGTTTAAACAAAGATTTGAACTTAAGATTAAAAGAGCTATTCTGCAGTGACTCTCCATCACCATAAACAAGTCAGCCTAACCCCATTTTCACTAAAAGGAAGCTCCCTCACATTTAGCACAGGATGAGCTTTCAATGAAGCAGCTACCATGGAGAAGCAGATACTCTGCAAGCTCGCACTCCAGGCTACCTCTCACTATGGGCTTAACTGCCCACATTTTAAACAAAAATTAAATGAGAACTTCACTATGTGTTCCAGCTACAGTCATGCCTACAAAGCCTACTTTGACCACAGGGACTATTTCCACTGGGTCATATTTTGAGCTTACATGCCAGGTAATGCTGGAGTAAACACACCATTGGTTTTTAGTAAGTTATTAAATCTTTTTTATTAGGGTAGCCAAGCAGCTCTCCCAGTAGTGCCTCTCTGATCTTAGAGACTGAGTTTTAAATTCAGTGGATTTTTAGCTCATCAACAGTCTACTTTGTTCACAGTTCTCAGGTTCTTAGTTAGGGCTTACTGGACAAATAAGAGAAGTCTAATTCCCATTTAATTCACATTAAAAAATGCTTTAATGTTTTCAATGACTTTGCAAAGTACTGAGAATTCAGCCTTTTCTGCTCCATAAAACTGTAATTACAATTTTCACTATTTAGCATCCATTTGTAACAGAAATACTTGTAGTTTTCAGTTAATTTACAACACAGTTTCCAGAACTGATTTCCATTTTCGGGGAGTAAAACAATGGTGACTGTTTCATCACTACACCATCTAACTAGTCCAGCAACAGAAAATCATTTTCTTCTGGTTGCATAAAAGGCAGGAACTCTAACTGACTAGTACTAATAAAAATGACATGCAACTTCTCCCACAGAGAGCACACAATGGAAATCCAGATTAAAACCATACCTTGTAAATGAGCTGGGAGTAGTAATCTGAAGCCCCATCAAGAGTAGCACTACCAAAGCTTCCAACAAGTCGATTTCCACCATTTAGCTGGCCACTGCCATAAGGAAGAAAGTGGGCAAAGCTCACTCCAATTATTGGTTCCACCAAAGGCAGAAGAGAAAGCTGCTATATTAAAAGAAAAAGAAGTTAGAGATCGATGTAACTACTACAGAGAAGCACTGCACATCTCCAAACATTGGTAGAGTGGTTTCTAACTTAAAAAGAGTAATTGGAATTTACCCACTATCAGAAAACTGACAAACACAGGCCTCTCTGTTAAGGAAGGTGGTCAATCAGAGCCACTGCTCCAGCTCCTGCCAGTTCAGCCACAAAGGTTGACGGAGCTGACAGGATCTCCATGGCTCTGAGACTACCAAATACCTGCTGTGTCAATAGATCTTCCAAATGAAACTAAACTCAAAATTTGAAATTTCCTAGTTTCACTGAAGTCTTCAGTTTCTCCACCCTGTACTCAAACCTATTGACCAACTTCACATCATGAGATGCGTACTCTTTCAAGTGTTCTCTTTCGCATGACCCAGCATCTGGATGCCTACCTGTTTCAACTGGATGAAAGTATCAGTGTTGGGGTAAATAGCTTGCTTTTCTTCTTCCTCTTTTTTTCTTTTCTTGGACCGAGGAGCTGCCTTCTCTCCTGTCCTCTGTGTTCGCTTATTTCTCTGTTTCTTGGTTTCAGGTCCTACATCTGTTCTCTGAAGCTGGCTGTTACTACACCCAAATGCACTTTGCATCTGGTTTCCTGCAGTTTGCTGGTATAAAGAAAGAAAGTGAAGCAGAATTTTTGACATTTTAATATACATTTGGTTCAAATTTACTGCACAACAGTCTAGAAGAACACACACAGTGTAATAAATCTCACTGATAAAAAACTGTATTTTACGGTTTGTTTACTTTGCTGTCTCACTGGCAACTCTAACTGCTGTACTGTCCCTACACACAGAATTATGACTTATCATTAACACCACTGACATCTGAAAACACCATCAAAACCTCACAGACAAGAAATATTTTCTTTTGAACGCCCCTAAAAATGAAGTTACATGTTCATGCAACCCTAGAGGTTTTCACTATGGCATAATGAAAGGCAGACTGGTTACAGGAAAAGAGCATGTAAGTTAATATACTACAAATGTATTTTGAGACTAGAAACAAAACCAGTATTGTGAAATGCTTCTGGATTGTACCATTTCTTAAATAACTTCAGTACAAATTTGCAAAGCTATTCTTCACATATGAGGATAGTTGTGTAGAAGCAATCAGAATGGGATGTGGTAATGCAACAGACAGCAACAAGCTAAAAGAAGTCCAATTTCTTGTATCAATTATTATTTTAAACAGCTCTACACAACCTCTACCACAAATATTCCCACCACTATTCCTGTCATGTATGTTTTAACCATAGATCTCTAACACTTTACCCAAGTTACCTTTGATTTTATTGGTATTCATTCAATTTCAAGGATGTATTTATTGATTAGGCAGTCACAAAATAAAAATTAGTACGGACTGAAGATTACAATAAAACAACCAACAAATCTGAATGCATCCTACCTCCACAGAAAAGAGTTTTCTTTCGGTCTGGTTTTAAGAACTTTATGAATTATTAAACCATATAATAGTATTAACATAAAGAATTAATGCTCTTCTCCATTAATGTAAAATCAATTAAAAAATATCTTCTAACACAGAAGTCCAGAAATTTTAGGAGATTTAACAATTTCATACTTTTGACAAAAACACCAAGAGCATGGTCTCTACTAAAATTAGAGACAGTATATGACTTTCACAGGGAAAACTTGAGCTTGGAATTCACTAAATGCTCCAAATGGTGCTGGTGAAGGGGTGTGAAGCCCAGCCCTGTGCCTCTGCAAAGGTGCATAGATCACCCTATACAATGGCTATGGTGGAGTCATGGAAGCACACGACATACAGGCATTCATATACTGCTCAGAAACATCCTAGTAGGTAATAGAGTAATATTGTAAAATCTTTCCCTTATCTCAGAAAATATGAGGAAGTGGTATTGTTTAAGAAGATTATCTACAGAAAATTTTTTTTTCATTTTAATACTTTCTGACACATTGATCTACAAAGTCATGTTAAAATCTGTTCTTTTTGCAACACAGGTGATTTACTCATGGAGAAAAAGGCAGGAAGGGAGGCAAAAAAATCCTGAAAGCTGTTTATTCCACTTTTGTGCAGGTAGGTTATCTCCCCACCTCTTCACAAATGCCTGCACAAACTAGCCTCTGACTGTTGATGACCACTGTATAACAAAACGGGTAACAGGCTCACCATTCCTTCAGCTGGATTCGGCTTCTCAGTTAACTTCTTATCCCCAGAAGTCTCCTCTTCTGTTCGGACACTGCTCTCTGATTTCTGATTTAGAAGAGATGAGGACTTCTTATTTTTAAGCAGGTGCTTCAGCAATTCGTTCCCTGACTCCCCTTTTGCTGCTGGAACACTGGCTGCTTGTGCTGGACTTTGAGCTGAAGAGGCAGGCTGTGATGTGACCTTATCTTCTTCCACCTTAATATTGCTTGGATTTTCAGGTTTAGGCTCAGCTTGACCCAAGCACTGATCAGTTTCTGCCTTTTCTAGTTTAACCTCTTGCATGCTGGTAGGTGTATCCGTTTTAGCATTTTCAGTCTCTGTACTTACGCTCAGCTGTTTCTGTGGCAGACTGCTGCTGGGGAGCTTACGTTCCAGCTCTGGAGAGGCCTGGCTCTCTCCTGCATTTGATGTTGAGGGGCCTGTTAACTCCACTGACTCTTGTTCATCTTGGTGACGGGAAAGTTCATTGGGGGTGTTCACTGTGGGGGTGGAGGTAGAATCAGAAATGGTTGGAGTTGATGGTGCAGTTATATCTGAATGTGGAGTTGACGGGGCTTTTATCGACTCGGTATCATCATCTTTTTTCTTTTTTCGTGTCCTTTTCTTCTTTCCTTTCTCTTCAGGTATTATGTCAGAATAAAGCTGTATGAGAGACTGGCTTGATCCAGAGAAGTTTGTTGCCTGGGGCACGCTAGCATCTGAACCACATGGGGCACCACTACCAAGTACTGTAGATGAAGGTACAGCAGATGCAAATGGAGGCCTGACTTGGTTCTGCGTAAAGGTAGCCCCAGGGAGATTCCCATGAGTTTGTTTTACATTATGGAAATTAGGGGCTCCACCTGGAACAGCAGATGTGTCAGGGCCAAAGGCTGTAGATCCCACTGGCCTTCGCTCACTGCTTTGCATGAAATTTGTGGCAGGAGGCGAGGTCACGGAACCTTGCTGCAGAATTTGCCCCATTTGCTGCTGTTGATGCTGTGGAGATTGTTGAAGAGGTCGCTGAGTTTGCATGAAATCACAAGGTAGATCAGAATTAAAGAAAGGTATCTGAGATAAGGATGTTTTGCTATTTAATTCAGAACCTATCATACTGTGCTGTTCTAGTTCCATGCGCTGCTGTAAAGCCCTCTGTCGATCTACCTCTTGCATAAGCTGAATGCGCTGCCGCTCCTGTTGCTCCCGTAAACGCTCCTTCCTTTCCCGTTCCTGAAAGCTTTCACTAAAAGGGTTATTGTCCTCAAATTCCACCCTTGGTGGTGGCCCTGACTGTGCAGTTGCATTTGGACCAGGCACAGGAGCTGGTGTACCAGGAGTAATTGGCAATGGTGTCATTGGAGGCTGCATTCTTGCTGGATTCATGGTCATGTGACTTGTAGGGGCATTTGCAGATTGCCATCCAGATAAATTTGGCATTCTGTTTGGGGTGGATTGCCCAGGGATTACCACTGTATGTTGCTGATGCTGGAGCTGCTGTGTCACCATGGGGAAGTTCTGCTGATTCATTGCTGGTGATGTTCCTCCTGGAACCATTGGAGGCTGAGCCTGGACGCCTGGCATTATAGCATGGGGTGCCATTCCACACTGCTGCTGCTGCTGCTGTTGCTGTTGCTGCTTGATTCGATATTCCTCAATCAGTTCTGCATGCTCTTTCTGCTGCTTTCGAATCTGAAAATTAAAAAGCCATAATTCATCTCTGACATGTATTGACTGTAAGTAGCATAAAGCATGTAACTCACCGTTATAATTTCAGCAATGAACCTCAGGCAAAAATAGCATTTCAACACAGTCTAATTTTCTCTCCCTTTTTTAAGGCTAAATAGCCATTGTTTCATTACAAATACCACCCATCACAAAAAGTTCAGAGAAAACAACGGTGCCTCCAAGTTCTAATTACAAACCAAGACTACACTGGGCAAGAAAATACACAAACCTAAATCAAAAGTAAACCTTGTCCTATAGATTTTATCCATGAACAGGATAACAGTTGGGATCAGACATGAGGAAGGAAACAGTGAGATGGGTGATTTTCACAGGTCAGTAGAAGATTTTAAAAGATGCCATTGAAAAGGAAAGGGGTGCAAGAAAACCGTGAGGTAGATTCCCATTTATCCACAGACAGATCCTCAAACATCACACAGAAGATGAAAATTTTCAATACTAAAATAAGAATAAACTCAATTTGAATATTAAACATTAAACTTCATGGTTGACTTTTAAAGCAGGCAGGAGAAGACAAGGAAGTATATGACAAGGAAGTATATGACTGGACAAGAAAGAGCACTTCAGAAACACAGCAGATACTTGACTATACTGCCCTCTGCAACCAAAAGAACTTGTAATCCACTGATACATGCATTATGGAAAATGTCTCTTTTGCTTCTATTCATTAGATTATGAATTCCACAACTTCCATTTGCTGTTTGTGCTGGTGGAAAAAGTCCGTAAACGAATTAAAAATGTTTGATAGCACTCCCTTTTATAGGGGCAAGGGGCAAGCCAGAAAGTTCAGGATAACAGAAAAATCACAGGACGTACTCCAGAATGCAGGACAGATGCACCCAAAAGGCTATATACAACAGTAATCTCAGGTCTCAGATTATGAGCTCTGGCCCAACACTGACTCTACCAGATAAACAGTGCCACTCCATAAAGTCACCAACTAGATGGATGTGCACTGCACTGTCCACCACTACAGGATTTCTCTGTGGATACAGATTACTAAACCTGTGCTGACTCTGTATGCCTACGGAATGAGGCATCCAAACCACTACACCCTTCTAGGGCCTGAAGTGGCAGATGAGCCATATGACTGTACTTGGAATTACCGGGGATCTCTAAGGACCAGCACTGACTACACCCAGCTGGACCTGAGCCAACTTGTACATATCAACTTTGTATTTTAACAGTCCAGGGGAAAACAAGGCAGAGCATATTAGCACAGGCACAGTGCCACACCAAAGTAGCTAAGCTACTCTGGCCCCAGACAATATGGTAGTGCCTGCACAGCTCTGTGCCTAGGCTAGTAACCCTGTCAGACATAAGCTTATGTAGCATGTCGGCTCCAGTTTCTCTGCGCCAGTGTCCAGGATCAGCAGTTCACAGGGATTTGAGAGCACTTTTCTCCATATATAAATATGAAGACTTTGCCCTTTTCAAAAACTTACAGAAGCTTGATTACAGAAAAGTAACTTGCCTGATCTGAAAGAGTGGCGAGTTATTTCAAATAAGAGGTCCCTTATTAGTAAAACTGTAAGCTCCTACTAGGTATGCAATGAAGTGCTGTTTACAATGTGGATGACTGGTCTAAATCAGTGGCTGACGGGGAGTGGAGGGTATTCACTAGCACTGCATGAAACTTCAATTTAAAACTGAAAAGTAAAAGAACCTTAATCACGGGGCACTAAATGAATCTGCCAGCAATGTCATGATTAGCAGCTGTTACTTCAACTCTGCTGTATGACCAGACCGACATACGTATGAAAAAAACTGGTTAAAGTGTTTTCTTCCTTTTTTTTTTTTTTGCATTTAGTCTACTTGTGATTTCCTGTGGAAGGGAAAAAAAAAAAAAAACCAGGAAGAAATGACGTATACATGATTTATTTGCTCCATCTCTCTCCCACACAGTGAAAAGATGAGCCAAGTAATATTCTATACCCTTTGTCTTGAAGCAACACAGAAGAACTTAAGAGTCAGGTACCACTTAGGACTTCATTCCAAGCAGCTTGCTGCCAATTTTTTCCCTCATATTAATAATTCTGAAGTATTTTCATGTCCAGGAGGTCTATCTGACTCTGACAATCATGCCAGATAATTTATGAACAATGTACCGAGGAACACAGCATTCAATACAGCTGGCCAAAACATAGATTTATCAAAGCTATCTCACATGTTTAGCTTCAGTGACACTATAATCACAATTACAAGATATAGCAAGTGAAATTCTAACTGCATATAAAGAAAGAAAAACAAAACTCAGTGGAAGTGGCTACATTGGAACAGGGACCCAGAGAGGCTGGGAAATTTCTGCCCTTGGAGACTTGACTGACAGGGTGCTAGCTGAGCAACCTGATTTAACCATGAATCTAGTTCTGCTTTGATCAGGAGATTAGATGAACCCCATATAACCCTTTGACCTGTATTATTCCATGATACAGTAACAGACAACATACACAGATGATCAGCATCTGGGAGCTAGACAGATCACAAAACTAGATTAATCCTAAAGATACCATAAAAAGAGATTTTAAAACAGTAACATTTAACTGGAATACAACCAAGAGGCTCTGATTATGTAAGGAGACCTGAAAAAGACTTGAGATATGAGGTTCATTCAAGCCTGAAACCTCGCATGCTAAGACTTTCCTTTGAATCTTTCATTTATGCTTTCCATGTTGCCAGGAACACTGCTGCAAATCATTTTGCCAAGCAATGTCCCTTCTTCCCAAAACATGAAGACATTTTTTTGTCACAATTCTTGCCACAGCGTATTCTCCCACAGTCCAGAGTAATGCTGTTTACACACACAGAACATGATAGGGAGCGGCTCCCTTTAAATAAGCTCTGCTGTATTTACGCATTTCAACTTGCTTTTAAGAAGATTTAAAGGAAAGAGCCCTACCAGTATGATAGCTGAATATTAAGGTGATCAGTTTGGAATCCAAATTCTTACCTGTTCTAGCTGTTTCTGGACCATACTTTGCTGCTCAGTAACATGTTTCAGCTGTTCTGCATCTTCTTCTGGGAACTCACGGCCAGCCTTCTTGGCTGTACGCTGTTTTGCTGAGAGTGCCTTTTTTGATTTTCTGTGTGCTCCAATTTGCTCCTCAAGGTACTTCTGTTGCATTTGAAGGAGTTGTTGTGTTTCTTGCAGCCATTCCTCATACTGCTTTCTTTGTGAATCATCTAGAAAGAAGGGAAATTAAGTATGACATAATCTCATTCTCCTTTTCAGAGATGAAGTTTCTTCCCTTATTTTAAGAAAATATTGGTCAAGTTCAGCCAGATTTGACAGATGGTTTGCTATCTCAAAAGATATTAAGTTCTTGGAGTGACATGAGTAAAGGAGACAGAGAACTAAATACCTGCATTTTTGAGAAAAAGCAATTTTAACATAGTCCCTTAATTTCAAGAGACACCAGCCTGCTGTCTAGCCAGTAGATGTGTACTTGCTAGCCAGTGATCAAACGTAACTTTGAAAACAGCTACAGAACCTGGTAGTACCCTGCTCTCCCACAGAACAGGGGACATGGAAAACCTCCAGAAGTACTCAAGTAAAAGGAAAGAGATAAGGGAGTAAGGACATAAATTTACAGTAAACAGCCTCATTAATCCTACTGTTTGCAGAAGATTTTCATAAATATAAAACCTATTTTTATTACTACTTGTAAGAAAAAAAAAATCATAAACATTCATCAAGTATTTGTGAAATGAAAGAAAGACACTGTAAAAATAACTCTGTGTCAGGGCCTTCATCACCAGTGCTCTTTCCTACCCACAAACAATGTACTCTCATTTAGACTGTAACTGAGACATTACTCTTCACAAATGAGAAATGCTCATATGCTATGACATTTTTCTCAGATATTTTTCTTCAGGCAAAACACTTGATTGGCACCAAGTGCAGAAGGCAAGAGTGAAGGTTTGGTGATGATATCATTTGTCTCCTGATACTGTGGCAATGAGCCAGACAGCCAGAAAAACCACATGATCTTCCTTTAAAAAGAAGTTTGTTTAATAAAGATACCTACATGACAGTAGGACTTCAATATAACCGTGTCCTCCTTGTGCTCCAGATCCTATCACTTTCTACTTTGACATCTGTGTGGCAGTGACAACTATTGACTCTAATGGCTCAACTAAATCAATTCAATCTTGAGGGGTGCCCATTCTTTTGATGATAAATTCTGCGTAAGTAATCACATAACCTGAAGGGACAACTGAGTGGGAAGGACAGAGAGTAACTGCACAGGGGAGCAACATGAAAGTGCAAATGAAAAGTACTGAAATATTAACAAATTCCAGGTAAGTGTAACTACTACAGATTTTCTCAAGCAGTCAGAACCAACACCCCAACCAGAATGAGATCACTGCTGAGCACCATGTCGAATCTCAAAGCTCATCCAGTTCCAACCCCCTGCCATAGGATGGGACATCTTCCACTAAAAAAGACTGCTCGAAGCTCCGTCCAACCTGGCCAGCAGTCAGTTAGAGCTGGGTAAATGTACACCTCTCGTAACCCACATATTATCATAAAACACTGAAGTATGTGTTAAGGAGAAAGCATATTGTTTCAAGAGCCACATAAAAAGAGATTAATGATAATGCTAAAGTTCCTTATTGCATACTCAGTGCTGCTACTCCAGTTTCTAGAAAAGGTAAAGGTGTTTACTTGAAACGTTTTCTTACACACGGTCTTCCTCTCTCAACTTTCTCATCATAGAGACTAGGATTTACAACTGATCCAGGGCAATTAGAAACAAGAACAAAAAATATTAGGGCTGTATATTTCTGCTTTCAAAAATTGTGGTTCCCAACTAGTCTTGCTTAACTAATACCTGGAAAGCTTTTACTGGTATCTGTTAAAATGACAATGATGCTGCACAGAACTTTTTGCTTCCAAAACACAAAAAAAAACCCAAACCACACTGTACAGACAGCTACAGACTGTAGCTCTCACTGAGCTCAGAATATTACAACACAGCCCAAGACTGCTTTAGAATCTAATGTCAACATACAGTCAACTATAAAATTTGTACTTACTGACAAAACCAGGACCAAAACTGGGAGGATTAGGTCTAGACATCTGAGGTGTCAAACTTCCATCCTAGAAATGTCAGTAAAACATACAGACAAGGATATTAAAAACCACAAAACCAGTTGTTAATATTATTAATAACACTTGTGTTTAAACCCCATATCAAGTTCTATTACCTGTGTAACTGCCTGCTGCATATGATTTTGGCCTTCACTGGTCTGAGCCCCTGGAATTGGCTGACCCATGAAGGGAAACCTATAGATAGATAAGCAGAATATGAAATTACAACTTTTAAAATGGAGGGTTAGGGAAGATACTTCTTCTATTACACTGAACTTACACAAAGCATCCAAATATTTTACAGGTATTTGCTTGAACTTCAGTAGCAAACTGTTTCAACATCTGCACAATATTAATTATCATTTGAAGCTAAAATACTTTGCCTTTTGTTGAAACTATAGCATTTTACACTTTTCAGACAAGTGGGGTAAACATGATGCACTGTGCTGAAAGAGTGAAGATGCACACACACAAACAAACTCTGTATTTGTTTTTATTATATATTACAGTATTACCAAAAAAAAAAAGAAAAATATAATGGTTTAGATATCATGGTCACCAGCACAGCCCCAGGCACAGAATCAGAGTGGTTAGAGTTGGAAGGGACCTTAAATATCATCCAGTTCCAGTTCCCTGCCAGGGGTAGGGACACCTTTCACTAGACCAGGTTTCTCAAAGCCCCAACCAACCTGGCCAACAGTCAATTAGAGTTGGGTAAATGTACACCTCTGGTAAGCCATATATTATCATAAGAAATGGTTTAGAAGCAGAAAGCACACTGTTTTAAGGGCCACATAAAAAGAAAAGGTGCAGATCTTTCTGGCTCATAGACCCCCCACCTAAGGTAAAGGTAAGTCTGCGCAGTTCACAGCTCCTTTTGTCCTTGAGCACAAGTCTTAGGCATTTTAATACTTTTTACAGTTTCAACTGCCAGACTTGCTTTATTCTTAGGAGATAATTTTGTATTAGCAATGACTATGAAGTATAAGACAAAAAGATGTTTTCCACTTCAAAATGTTTTCATTTCCTGCACAGTCTGACCTACCTCTATCATTTCCTTTTACATTTTGTAGCCCTAAAGAATGGTATCATGTGTTGCCTACCTGTTCATAACCATTGGTGGCATGCCCATGTTACTCTGCGCCATGACTTTATTGATCCCCTTAAGAGCTACCATTTTTGCTTTCATTATGGGATCAGTAATTGCATCAAAGTCTATAAAAGAAAAACGGTAGAAGTGAATTACATAGCTGAACATTATACGTCATTAACTAGAACTGACTTGTTTAGATCTAGTTCATGAATAAGTCATCAGCAAAACAACATAATTGCATTACTATTTCACATTACTTGTCCTCTCCACTTTGAAATTCATGGTTAGTATGCAGCTTCATATATCCTCTAACAAAAGCTACTCCAGCAGCAACTGTCCTTGTTTTCAGGCAAAGCATACAAAGAAAAGCAGGTTAGAGAAGAGCTCTAGATGAAATGTGGCCTGTGACCCAACAGATTAATAAGTCCTATTCATAGGTTTAAGAATCAGGAAGGAGAGTTGTTTCTGTTGGTGAAACTGACACACCCCCACTGATATACTAAGAAAAGGGTTTAGTGCCTCTGTTAAGTATCCCAGCACTACAGGCAAAAAGGTACATACAGCATCTGAAAAGGCCTTAAGCCACATAACTGCAGATATGAAACTGTAACTTAGTGGGTAGGTTAAATTTGTCTTTTGAACCAACAGCCTCGATGGTCAGTATAGTTAGAGCTAACAGCCTGCGCAGAATTTCGTATTTCATTAAAAACTATTAAATGATAGTGATGGTCTTGATCTGAATGCTCAAACTGCTAAGTTATATTAAACAGGAAATGCCTTAAATGGTTTTAGTACATGAAGAATTATTTGTGACGTTTCTGGGCCTTGCCTAGACTGTAAGTTAGTAATACAGCTTTCAATGATCTCTTTCTTTCAGATATGATATCCACTGCAAAAAAAAAAAAAAAAAAAAAAAAAAAAAAAATAGAAAAACAAAAAAAAAAAAAAAAAAAAAAAAAAAAAAAGCAAGAGAACAACCATAAACAGAACACTGGTAGATCAAATATCAAAATATGAACCACTGCACTTGATCATTTGTTCACAAAGGGTGCATTTATTCCATATCGCATATGAGAACCTAAAGTATAAAGACAATATATGGCAGGCAGTGTCAGAAAATTTGGCAGTAATGCAGAGTCACCCTGATCCTGGTAGTGTCAACAGGAGCCTTGCCACAAAGTTCAGAATTCCACTTACATGCTCAATTTCTGTAATGCCATTGTACCTGCTAGGGAATGTTGTACCTACTAGGTTGGCTGTTGTGTCACCTTCAAGCTTCACGTATCTACTCACTTTAGTGCTGATTAGTTAACTAATCCTGCATTTATAAAAAACTAACAAGATCACAGACAAACAGATCACCCACATACCAATATTGGGGAAAAACGGCTCTGAACGCTGGCGAATCATGGCTTGCATCTGTCGCTGCTGCTGCTGCTCCTGTCTTTCCTGATCCAAAAGGTCCTGCAGAAGAAGTGGCTGTTCTTCTAGCAGCAGTGGCCGCTCTCGGTTTTGTTGCTGAGCTAATGGCTGAGGGAGCATTATCTGTTGGGGCGCAGTTATACCACTAGGACCAGGACGGTTTGTTACAGCCACACTCTGATTAGATGCCGGTCCTGTCCCAAAGTTATGATTAGATGACTGACCCTGAATAAATCCCGGATTTGGTGACCCTTGAGAAAAATTATGGTTCATTCGCGAAACCATGGTCAAATTTGAATTTAAAGCGTTTTCCAAGATCTGTCCACCAGGTGTCATTTGTGTTTGTGGAATACCTGATGCATGATTCATTTGTGGTGTTGGCAAAGATTGAGATGGAGACTCCAGAGTCCTTGCTTCAGCATTATCTGAGCTCTCATTAGACAGCAAACTTGAGAGGACTGGTGTGGATCCAGAAATACTGCAGGAACTTACTGCTCCTTGAACAGTCGGAGGTGCAGATCCCTGAGCATCTGGACTAGGCACAGTTGTCTCTTGACTAGAAACAGCAGTAGTTTTATCAGGGAATTCTGGGTTGGCAGGCTGTGCAGAAGCCTTTTCTCCATCCTTTAACTCCACTTCAGCAGCTTGTTGAGTACTTGTGGATTCAGCATTTCCCTCACTTTTTTCACTTTCATTCTTCTTTTCCTCCTGAGCGTTTGGGGAAAGTACTTCGGTTTTCACTTCATTTTCTGCAGCAGACTTTTTCTGTGGAGACTGGGTCTCAGGAGGGGAAACAGTTTTATCACCTTGTTCTTTCTGTTTTGGTTCCTCTGTCTTGCCCTGGATATCTAGTTTGTCATCAATGGGGACACTAAGATCTAGTTCTTCATTAAACATTCCTTTCTTATCCCCCACATCAAGGTCTGGGTCTGTGTATGCAATTAGATCAAATTCCCCAGACCTCAGAAGATCATCAAGGTGAGGATCATTGGTTTCCAAATTGTCTAAAGTGTCCAGTTCATCTCCTTTCCCATCCTCTGTGTCTAGATTCAAATTTTCCAGATCTTCATCATCTAAATCCTTGACTTCAACCCCATCAAGGTCTTTCACATCCAAATCTTTTACAGCAGGATCATCAGGATCAAGCTTTTCTTCTAGTCCGTCACTTGGCTGGTTGGGTATCTGCAAATTTGCAGACTCATCACCTGGTGCAGCTGTAGACAAAGATGGACCTGGGAATGCATCAGCAACTGGTGGATGACTTACAGAACGTATTACAAGTGCAGGTGAGTTGTCAGGATTGATTTGATCCTGCTGTGATTGTGACATATGCTCCAAACTTGTAGACATCTGCAACTGGTTAGGTATACCTTGAGAATTATGTCTCAGGGGTTCTGCCTGTCTGGGGCCTGGAAACTCCTGCCTGGGTATAAACCCTGCATGTCGCTGATGTGCTGCTGCATCCAAAACATTTGCAGCAGAAGGATTGAAAGGCAGCCTTGGCCTCCCATCAGGAGCTCTGTGTCGTAACTCGATAAACGCCTGACCCAATATATTATGTTGCTGAAGTGGAATCCCCTGGGGAGGAAAATGTTGAGAAATCCCAGA
Source organism: Forpus xanthops (assembly GCA_032466535.1). Lineage (NCBI taxonomy): Eukaryota > Metazoa > Chordata > Aves > Psittaciformes > Psittacidae > Forpus > Forpus xanthops. The sequence continues at coordinate 23,809 of JASSUY010034676.1, forward strand.
TGTATTATTTATTTGTGGATTGTTCACCGGCCGAGGCATATCAATAGACAGAGATCTCCTCAGCTGTGGTGGAACTCCAGGGCGTTGCATTGGTTGCTGAGGACCGAGGAAACGTTCTTGACCTGATGGTGGTCCATGGCCACCTCCTGGAAACCCATACCTAAAATAAAGTATAAAAGATAAACAAACATTCTTTCTCAGGACTGCCTAATCTGGCACATCTGACTAAGTAAGTACTCACCAAAATGCTTTACATAACGCATTCATTAAGCTATTTAAATAAATATTTTGGCTAATTATGCTTACATTTAAATGAGCTTTATGACTACAATAAAGCAATTGCTTTAATTATGTTTAATAAACAACCTGTTTTCAGTTCCAATAATAATAATGGAGAGAAAACTGCCAAAAAGAACTACATTAGTAAAAAACTACGTGTTAATGAGACTCAGTGTAAAAAATAATGTTGGGTGGATTTAGAAATTACTGATCCAAAATATTGAAAATAATTACTCCTGAGATGACAATGTAGGCTGATACCTATATTCATTTTCCAGCATAACATTCACCGTAAAAATGTCACCCACAGAAGCTATTTGATTACATATTCATTCTAAATGAAAACAAGAATATTGCATTTATTCATTATTAAGACATCACCTTTCATTTAAAAAAAACCTGCCTCCAAACCATAGACAACAAGATCTTCCAGGTCACATAATACTTTCACAAGTATTGCAGATTCCCCATTTTTACTTCTAATTTTATTCCCAATAAAAGCCAGTGTAGAACAGTGCTAGTGTAAAGCACACAACTAATGCTACAAATGCTTTAGGAAAACTCACTACACATACTGCCTTCAGGAAGCTTACCAGCTACTGCAGACAGCACAGATGATTTTTCATCAAAAAAATCCACCCATCCTTTATCTAGCAATCTCTGTAAATGCAGAACTACCCTGTAATATCCTAGGTTTAAGAGATCAAAGAGCTTACCTGAGACCATGAGGCCTCATCCCCATGGCATTCATATCACCTGGGAACTGGGGTCTGTTGAACTGCCCATCAGCAGGAAATGGGCCACGTTGATCTTTTGGGTACACGGTGAACCTTGGCCCACCTGGAGGGACAACAGAGGACCTAATATTCCCAGGATACGGAGGAGGAGGGCGGTTAAACATTTGATTTAAGTTGTCCTGCTGCCAGTGCTGAAGAGGAGCTGCATGGCTAGGAGCTGCTGCATCCTGCAAGGCTTTTTCCTGCCGAACCGCATTCTTCTTCTGTTGTTGCTGCTGCAGAATAATTTCACGTAACTTTTGGCGCTGTTGAAAAAAAATACAGTAATCATTGTGCTTGACATGGCAATTCACGCATTCGGAAGTGTTACTCTCCACTAGGTTAAGCCTTTTGAAGAAAATAAATTCTTCATTCAATATAGAGAAATATCATAAACTGTCCTGATCACCTCAGAAATCAGAAGAAGGAACAAACACCGCAAAATGCTGGTAATGCAAGTTAAATCTCCAGAACCAATTTTACCAATTAACAAATAAGCATCTCTCTTTTCCATTTTCTATTCCAGTAACACATGCCCTTTTAACAAATGAAATTTACCACATGCATTCTGAGGGAGAAAGGTGACCCAAGGTTCACTGAAGAAAATTCAGCTAAAGGTTTACACCAAAGCTGCAGAATATGACTACCATACGATAATGAAAAATACGATATTATAAATTTTTCCATGAAATCCACTTCCGATTGCTCCTTCTAAACAAAAGATTGAGCAGCTTTCCACAAATTGAATGTAATTCTATGCCTCAGCAAGAGCTGTTGGCCAGACATTTCCTGCCAAAAAGCTGGACTGAACATGCCTCAAGAAGAAGAGTGACCAATGGAAGGATTCACCTCCACGTTAGCCAACCGAAAAGTTAGATGTCTAGTCTGAGATCTTTGCTGATACTTTCTCAGTCAGTGAACAAGTCACTGACGATCAGTTCTACATCTCAACTACTATATGATAGAATTAATTGTCCTTTCAAGGTGTATTTTTTATCTCACACTATAAAACAGCTACTACAGACCCATTACCTACATCTTCAGTGGCTTCAAAGACAGCCTTTGCTTCCTTTTTGGATCTTGTCCAAACTGCTTAACAATTGCAGACATTTCTAAATTCTCCGCACTGGGATTCTATCCAGAAGGACCAAATTAACATAGTACATGAATGAAGATAATTCTACATTATCTAGTAATGTTTAATGGCAAGAAACTTCACGTATTAGCAAAAATGGGGGAAATTCTTCTACGTATGAAATTTTAATACTATCAGTATTAAACATTATTCCCACCTGTCTTAACTTCTCAGTATCTGCTTGAGACATATTCATAGTATTCTGTGTATCTGTTACTCCTGTGGTTGGTGCTGGGCCAGGAACTTGTGAAACTTTGGGAAACTGTTGTCCTTGAGAAGTCATTGCAGAATTTCCAGGTGCACTGAAGGTGCCCTCAGATCCAGGCCGTGGCTGTTCAGCTGCATCATGGGCCAGCTGGCCAGTTCCAAAAGATTCTGGCTGAGGTCTTGGAGTCATTGGTGGTTGATCATATGGATCACGTGCTGCAGCAGCTGGACCATGGCTAAATGAATCTGTTATTGCAGGTCCTGCAGGTCTGGGAGTTTGAGAACATGGATCTGATGGCCTGACAAAAGTGCCCTGGAACCTGTTCTGTGGTGTTGGCAGGAAAGGATCTCTATTTGGCATTAGTCCTGGTCTTGTCATTGCAGGTCTGTTAAAACTCTCTGGAATCCCTGGCCTTGGAGTTGCTGGTTGCTGAGAATAAGGATCATTAAGAACTGGCCTTGGTGTTCCAGGAGGTTGGGCATATGGATCAGAATGTCTCTGATGTGCTGCAGGCTGAGCAAATAAATCTGCTGGCTGAGCAGGTCTTGGTGTTGGTGGTTGCTGCATATATGGATCAACTGTGGCAGGCCGAGGAGTTCCTGGAGGTTGGGCATAAGGATCAGCAACTGGTCGAGGAGTACCTGGAGGCTGGGAGTAAGGGTCCTGAGAAGCTGGCCGTGAAATGTGCCCAGACTGAGAAAAAGAATCACTCTGTTGTCGCACTATCCGGGGTGGATGGGCAAAAGTGTCCTTTATTGCAGGATGGGGAGTAAGGGGAGGTTGGCTGTATGGATCATTAGGTTGATTATGGGAAAAGTTATCCACTGGCCTTGGTGTCAATGCTGGCCTTTCATACGGATCAACAGCAACACGCCTTGGTGTAGCTGGCATTGATGCATAAGGATCTTGCGGGGACTGAGGTGGGCGCATAGGGGTTTTGAAAGGTCCAGGACTACTATCAACAGGAGACGGAGTAGAAGTCAAAGGCGGCCGTGAATATGGATCGGCAGGAGTTACTCTCTGTCTCTGAAATGTATCAGTCCTAGGAGCAGGCTTAGTAAATGGATCACTGCTTCCAGATGTTAAAGGAACCTTCCCTGACTGTTCTGTAACTATGGGTGATCTTGGGACACCCACTGGTTTAGAGAACTGCTCTGATGCCATGACAGGCCTGGGTGTGTCTGGCGGCTTTGCATAGGGATCACTGCTACCTGGAGATGAAGAACATGAATCCCTGACTGGAGAAGGCCTGCTTCCTGATGGTTCAGTTACCTGAATGGGCCTAGATATGGATGACTGTGGTGCAATGGTATCTAATGGTGCAATGGTATTTCTTCTAACAAAGTTTTGGTTTATTGGTGCTGGTCTAGGTGTTCCCACCATTTTAGCATATGGATCCATTGGAGAAGGAGGTCTTGTGTTTGTGGAACCTGGAGAAAACATCTGCTGTGATGATGTCTGAGGAGTCTGAGACTGAGATAGTGAATCGTGTACTGAGATTCGGGTTGGAGTAGGGGGTGGGGCTTGAGGTTTTAGGAACACATCATCTGAGGATGCCGACGAAGGTGTAGCAGGTAACTGCTGCTTTGTAAAAAGATCCTTATGGAATGTCTGTTGTGCAGGAGACATACTTCCATTGCCAGTCTGCGGTGTTAAGGGGCTCTGGATCCCACTGCTGGGTGTGTCTGAGCCAGACTGGTTCAGAAGCTGCTGTGAACCAAACTGCTGCTGCTGCTGCTGCTGCTGCTGTTGCTGCTGCTCATTTTTCACTTGCTCAAGCTTCTGCGTGGCTTCTATTTTGGCTTGCTGCTTGCTTTTTTGCCTCATTTGCTGTTTTAAGATTATGAGGAAAAAAAGGTTAGATTTTTAAGTCCAGGATATACAAACTCTTTCTGGTGACTGAATCTGTATTTAAAACCTCAGGATGCACCAAAGATCAATTATAACTAACTGTAAACTGCAAATTTCAAATGCAATGGGAGCAGAGGGTCTAGCTATTTGCAAAGTCCAATTACTCTGACATGCACCTTGACTGCCTGGGAAGAAGCATCTTCCAGGCTGCCTAAACAGCAGCACTGCTTTTCAACCTTATACTCTGAAGATGAAGAGTTACTGGCAGATGCAGCAGTGATGTGGGGCAAATGAGCTCTTAAGAGACAATGAACCCAATCTGAAGTAGCAGTCTGCAGGACAAGGTTTCTTTAATATAGGGTATATAAAAACCAAACTACTCCTTACAGTGAAAGCATAACCCATTTCCACAGGATGTAAGATCAAAGAGTCAAAGTTCTAAAACAAAGTTTTCTAATATTTACAAGCAGCTTCTCTTGTGATAGTATCTATTTTCTTCCTAGGCAGACTGGCTAATACTCTTGTACAAAGAAAGAGTAAAATTGATTTTATTACAACAGATTCAAAAAATGCAATAAAATGCAGAAAAATAACAAAACAGCCTCAATGCAACGCACCTGTCTGAATTTCCATTCCTGCTCATGTTCTGATTCCCTCTGTTTTAATGGATCTTTAAAGAGGTCAGAGTCGATGCGTGAGCTAGGATCAATGCTATCCTGTTGCTGCTGTCTTTTCATGGAGTCATTTGACATCTGTACTTTATTGATGCGCAAAGCAGCTCTATTATCTCTGGCTTTTTGCTGGAAAAAGATAAAAAAGAAAAAGAGTTGTTAGCCTTATTTTCTTCTTCAAAACTAAATATGCACTTTAGAAGGAATTCCAAACTGAAAACAATTAGTCTACAGAAATCCTGTATTTAGCATGCATGGAAAGAAATAAGGAATTATTAGCACAGAGGTTTTCTGTACGCTAGGAGTGTCTGCTTCAGGTACTGTGTTGTGCCAAGAAAGCATGAATCCCACCAGTTTACCTTTCAAATCACATACTGGTGTGGTCTGCAATCTTAAGACATGAGCACAGCAGATGATGTTTGGATCAATAAAGGCCACTAATGTGGAGAACTTCAATGACAAGAAAAATACAGTCTGCTCCATTAAATGGCCTCTATAGATCTCAGTATGTGTTAAGTTAGCAGTATAAACACTGGATATGGGCCTATGGATCAGGAAAAATTGGATAGAAGAACAGCAATTCCTCTTCAATGAGGCATTTTATAGCCATACTGACACTTTAAAGCATCTAATGGAAGTTTCAAAGACTCTGTTTTACCAGCAATCTAGGATGTGATTCCTTTTCTGAATTAAACCCTCACATCATCTTTTTCACATTTTTATTTGCAGTTGTCAAGCAGGGGTTGCCTAGCAGAAAAGGCTTTAATCCTTCCCTTCCAACAATGAAACAGAGACATGGACGATAGCATCAGTGTCACAGCAACAGAAAAATTAGTGTCATTTTCCCCTGTGAGGGGACTGTGCATACCAAGGTAAGTAAAAAGCCTATAATTTACTAACATGCTTCTGAATTTCATTTCTAAGGTGGCCTTTACTCATTCCCACAGAATTTAAGTCCCTCAGGAGAGGTACCGCAGCAGCTTCTTGTTCGCACAATGGCAGGAATACTAGTGGCAGCTGAATGCAAGTGTACACTTCAGTGAGGAAGTAACTGCTCTTGCTATGTAAATACTCCTGTGTACATATGTGTGCACTTGCAGGCACCCTCTTCCTGAACATGAAGGAAATAATTATCTCAGCTGCTTTTTGGATATCCGTAAGGGTAATATGACTGCATATGTTTAGAAAATAAAAAAAAGACAAAAAAAACAAGCAATAGACATAACTGTAAAGTGATAAGTGCCTGGATAAAAATCCACCCATCTATGTGGATTGTCTCTTACAAATACTACATAGAAGGAACCACCACGACTAAATATGGCATGGACAAGATGGCATAAAGGTCCAAAGGTGCTGAAGTTACAGGCCTGAATAAAAGCAGAATGATGACAATTCCTCAGTGGTAAAAAGAAGACAACAGAGAATTATTTCAAGTAGAATGGGATTCAGAAAGATGAAGACCTGCACTTCCCACACTGAGGTTGGGGTAAGAATTCATCCTCTGAAAGTTATCAGACAGATAAGGGGATTTTTTTTTTATTTGGACTATACGAGACGATGTTGGTAATATTAAGCTCTGAGTCATCCATGTACGAAAATCAAATTTGCTCACTAATGGGACTATTAGGAGTGGGAGAGGCTAAAGGACTGAAAGCACAACACAGTGAAATCCACAGAAACATACAAAGTGAGAATGATCATCCAATTGCTGTTGTGAAAAAACAAAGAAAATATGAGAATCAGGAATGGAGATGTGGCAGGAAATTAATAAAAGTCTTTTTTGACTTTCCCAGCCATTGTTAGCAGATGTAATCAGCCATAATACAGGGTCTGAGATTTGGATGTGGACAGGCTTCAACAAGAAATTTGAACAAAACATAAGGGTCACCTTTTGAATGGTATAAGTTCTACAGAATGGAGTCAACGACCACATAACTCCAAATAGCTATTACAAATACTTGACTCAGATGTGGAGAAAGTGGATGCTTTTGGAGAGAGAAATGGAATCCTTCACACTCCCCACAACATGGAAAATATCAAAAGTTTCCATTACAAAGCAGTAGAAGAGACTGAGTAGTGAAGGGGAAGGCAAGAACACAGATGTAGAAATAAAGTGAGGGAAGTAGGTATGTGAGCACTGATGCTTCTGGACTGGTTAGTTCAACAGGTGAAAAGACTTCAGCAACTCTAATGGAAAAAAAAAAAAGACTAGTAAGAGGGGATGATTAAAGAGAGGAAAGCCACATAATGATTTCTTATTATCCTTCTCAAGAAACTGGTAAGATCCTGTGCTGAAAATGAAAGAGCAAATAAGATTTGAGGCATGGATAAAATACAGGAAAGAGGCAATGGGAACCACAAATGTTACTTCTCAGTTCATGTCTTTAGATTGCACAATGCTAACATGGTTTATTCCAGGACTAAAAAGCAAAGAACACAGGTAGAAGTATTCAGTTAGAAGTTAGATTATAAAGACATTCTTGGAGTAAGTGAACTATCACTAACCCTAAAACTTAATTTATTAAAAAAAGCCAACCCAAAACCAATGAACCCACAAATAAACCCCTTATAAATGAAATATACGTTTGCTGGATGTATGTGAATGCAGGTGTAACTGTTCTTACCACATATGGAGCCCTCTCCTGTGAGCTTGCTTTCCTCCACAGTTTAGCGATTTGCTTCACTCTTGTAGACCAGTCTGCAATCAAAAAATGTGTTAATCCACAGGGCTTTGAAAAGCCTATTTTACATTCTTTCAAATGAAGACGCATATGTTGCTACAAAATATTTAACTTATTCAGTAAAATCACTCACCTGGGAATTCTTCCTTCAGGTTAGGGAAGTTGATATTTGTATAGAGAACAGGTGCTACTGTTGCCATTTCACCCAAAGCTTCTTCTTTTTCCCACTTCAGGGTGCTTCTTTGAGCATTGGACATTGTATCGCCTTCACCTTCCAAAGGTGGAGCAGATGGTGCCCATGTGCTGTTTGGATCACTTACCATTGGATTGAATGCTGGATTCTTATCCCTGACAAATCAAAAAAGGGTTTTGCTTTATATATAGGCTGCTCTCTCAACATAAAGCCAATCATCCCACCAACCAACCAATTAGCAAAGTACTTATTCTGTTTGTTATTTCAGTAGTGAACAGACTGCAAGAATACGGAAGTTTACATAATGGCTATCCAGACCCAAGTAGATAAATACTAATAGTATCACCATATTAATAATACCACCACCCCACAGGTGACAAAAGCTAAACAAGAGATGTTTGGGTTTTTTTCCCATCTTGACCTACCTGGTATCAGTATATGGTTGCTGTGTAATGGGAGAGAAAGTGCTCAGTCCGCCTCCAGCAGCCAAAGCTGCATGAGGAAGATGAGGATTAGGGCCAATCAGACCATTCATAAGAGGCACTCTTGGAAATGCATTCTCTCCTGGAAACAAGAAGTTTAAATTACTGTTTTAAAGGGTGACTGTTTTTGAGGCAGAAGTGGAAGATTTCAGTCTCATCTAAAGAAAAAAAATAACTGCTTAAAAACTGTACTGACCTTATATTTTGGAAAATATTTTAAGTATCAGTTTACACTGCTTCCCTGTAAGTTTAAGGGGTTCTTTTCTACTGTATCACATCCCTTTTTTCTTGATTGGAAAATCTGGGATTTTTTAATGGATTCCCAAGACTTTTATAGTAGCCCGTGCTATGAAACTGCATTTAATATTAAAGTACGTTCTTAAGGACTAATGTCTGTCATATTTGTTATATGCAGATCCAAACAGCAAGCATGGAGAAAGTCAGTTTCAGTCCTTGCAGAATTATCATTAGGCACCTGAATTAAACATCACCCCTTCTGAGACTTCTGAGCAGTGTACCGAAGTAATCCTCATTAGCTACAAACTCCCTAATTTGTAACCAATGAAACAGATAAATCTAGTCAAATAAGCATCAGCTTTTTCTAATTAGATGTCCAGCCTAGCAGCACAAAAGCAGAAAATTTTATTTATTTGATTAAAATATTACAAATGTGACACAGGCAGATTCATTCCAGCAGATGGTATTTGCAGACATTTCTACACATAATTAACACTGGCCTTTGAATTTGTCACCTAAGTGTCATAACTTTTGTCCCAGTATTTTCTTACAAGCGTAGAAGAAGGTCAGGAGGTAGATGCATCTGTAGGATGACTGTATCATTATCTCATGCTTTGGGAGACTGTCTTCTGATCTACAGGTTATATAAGCTATGCAGCAAGTTTAATTTGAATGAAAGTAACTAAAAATGTAAGAGAATGTCCTTTATTATAGCTACTAAATAGACAGTATACATTAACTGTGAAGACCTGGAAAACAGCATGGAGAGTCAGGCCTGGGGTTTGCACTGTAGGATCACATGTTTCTATGAGAAGCGAGCATTAAGTTTATCTGAAATTGCTGAAACCTGATGCAAGCTTCTCCATTATTGAAGCATTTATCTCACAGAAACATGTGGATCATTACACCGTAACTGAACCAAATTACGAATCTAAAACTTTGTAATTGTGGCAGTACCCACTGAGAAAAGTTAAACAATCCGACAGAGCTCAAATGCTGAACTTATCTTCAAGTACTCAAGTAACTGGGAAATAGGCAATGATAGCTATATTATCTTTTGTTTTAAATCACCTCATTATTTGCTTTAAACTCTCTCCTTTCTAAGACTTTTGAAGTCTTTCTTTTTTATGGAAATTCATCCAACTAGGAAATCAATCTTTTTTCCTCTTATGATTAATTCATTGGTGAAATCAATCTGCATACTACTTTTCTGTAGTGCCAGTATAACAGAATTGGCACATGAGCTCAGGGAAAACCCTCTAGAGATGATGTCTGATGAGAAAAGAGTGCATTTATTTCTGCTTATACATACTGCTAAATAAAATAAATTTATTTCCACTGGTAACAACAATAAATAAAATCAATCTGCCCCCTGCTTTCAATATAAGAACAAGAATATCCTGTATAAACTCTGGATAATGTTAGTAGTAACACAGAAAATAAATTATAATCTCTCTGGTACATTCCAGAATTACTCAGCCTTCTGAGCGTTATTTTGGGTAGCACTGGCTAACATGTCAAGTTGAATCCTTAAAGGAAATTAAGACTCTGTAACTCATTGCCACACATACGCTTGCCTTGCCCTTGAGGAGGTACTCATAAGTAATTAAAGAGTAAAGTTAAAAGAGAGGATACATGCCTTATCACAGACAAATTTCAAAATTATTAAAAAGTGTCAGCTAAAATAAAAGCTCTAATAGGTCAGGAAAATCTAAAATAAATGTCCTTTTCTATTAGCAATATGTGCGTTTTAATCACATACCAACTTCAGAACCGTTTTAGAACTGTATTTCATAAATTAACAATGGCATTCCACCAGTTTAAAATGGCAGAAAGTAAAGCACATTCCACTTTCACATCAATATTTAAAAGATATATAACTATCCTGACCGGGCTGCTTTTTTAGAACTAACAAAGGAACATACCTTGACTGTGCAGAGGCATAAGCTGTGGTGGAGGTGGAGGCTGGGGCAAAGGAGCTGGCTGCGTGGTTGCTGGACTTAACACAGCTGTGAACAAATCTTCAACATCCTTTCCTCCTAGCTCTGCAAAAACATTGTCCGTGAGCTGGCTGGCACTGTTTACAAACTGTATTCTATGAAAGTCAACTAAAATTAGAACACGTACCTGGAATTTTGTACAGTTTGCCAAGAATAGCACCTGGACAAAATAAACACAACAGAGAATGAGGAATCATCAAAAGGTGCAATAAAGTTAATTCGGCAACCAAATCTAAATAGGTGTGTTACAATACATAGGTAAGTAATTTGAGAATAAAAAAAAAGGAGGATGTTTACTAACATTTTGTAGAAGACCAGGATCAAGGACAAAAAAAATTACCATCTGTGACCATTTTGTCTAGTTCTGGACTGAGGATTCCATCCAGCTGTTCTTCACTCAATGGCCGTGAACTCTGGTTGACATTTGGCTGAGGCAGAGAAGAAGGATCATCAGAGATGGGACCGATATCCAATCCAGCTGGAGGAGGAAGGAATGCTCAGTTAGACATAAACAGTAAAATTTACTGACATAGAATAAAGAGCATAAAACTTTTCTTTCTTCTTAGAGCTGAGCTATCAACTAAACCAAGACTTTGTAAGATTTGAAAGGTAAGACAAAATACAACATTCATAAGAAAAATCAAACAAAATCACCTTCTGTTTACCTCCATCTTACTCTACTGTTTAAGGAATATTAACTGAACAGAATATGGCTGGAAAAATGGGAAATAAGACTACTGAGTTTAGGTTCAGCATATTTTTGATCGCATAGTTTTAAGTATAGTTCCAATATAGCTATTTCTCACAATTTAGAACAATCACACCAGCAGTGAATATGGTTCATCCTCATGTAGATAAGGTTCATTCAATTTTTCTTATGATATTACATTAATTACCTCAATATTACATTTCACATTACAAAATTACATACATTACATTAATATTACATATGAAGACAGGCTAAGAGAGCTGGGTTTGTTCAGTCTGGAGAAGAGAAGGCTCCAGTGAGACCTTAGAGCAGCTTCCAGTGCCTAAAGCATTGCTAGCGCCTACAAGAAATTTGGAAAGCACTTTTTGCAAGGGCAGTAAAGGAAAAGATACAGAGGAATGGCTTTAAACCAGAAGAGGGTATATTTAGATTAGATACAAAGAAGATGTCCTTCACTGTGAGTGTGCCAAGGCACTGGGATAGGCTGCTCAGAGAAGCTGTGGCTACCCCATCCCTGGCAGTGCTCAAGGCCAAGCTGGACGGGGCTTGGAGCAACCCAGTCTAATGGAAGGTGTTCCTCCCTGTGGCAGGGGGTTGGAACTGGATGAGCTTTAAGGTCCCTTTCAAGCCAAACCATTCTATGATGACTCTATGATTAAATATCTAGTGCAGTGCTGTTGAAGTGTAGTCAATACAAAACAAGTTATAGCAGTTTCTGTTTAAAAAACAACTACCCAATATTCTATTTTACATCAGACAGAGTGATTTGTTGGTACTACAACTTACTACACAGACTTCCCAACATCCTTTATAAGCCAATAAATCAATCAAACAAGAAAGGCCTTTGGAAAAGAAAAAAAAAAAAACAAAACAACAAACGAACTACACACTTCAGTATATAAAATGTATTTCTGTGTTAGATACCAAATAAAACTAAATTTAAGATAATGAAACATGCTGTTCCACTTATTGTCAACCTGTGTTTTACATAAAGTGTTGAATCAACATCCAGTGGAAATAAAAAGATCGATGTCTACTGCTTTAATCATGCTTTAATATATTCACATTGTTAAAATGCTTTTTATTTATGAAAGATATCACTACGATAAAAACTACACACTACTACTAGAAGTAATAGTACAGTGGCAGCAAGAAAATGCATGGTTTTGTATCATGAAACACAAAAACCCAGGGAAAGTTTTTAAAAGCTGATAACAAAACCTTATACAGTACTCCTCAATGCAAAGTGCAGAGTTTATAGGTTGTGTTAGACTCACACACCACAAAGTGGAAAATGAAAGCATGAATTAGTGACACAGTAAAGGAATACTAGTTTCTACACATGCAGTTCTTTCAGCTAAAACCACTAAGAAAGATAACTACTTCTAACCATGGATCATCCATTGTTTAGGTTCTTACCAAACGGGGAGGGTGAGTTCTCAACCTGGAAAGTGCATAAATCAAGACCTACAGGACCCAAACCAGATAAAATGGATGATTATAACACGAAAACAAAAAAAAAGTAAAGAAAAAGCTGCATGCTGAAAAAAGCTATGCAGGTATGATAGACAACAGCTGCTACATTTTATTCTCTCTTGAGAAGCAAAGCAAGGAGACAAAATAAAATGTTGAAAGGTTGAGGATTTTTTTTTTTACTGGTAGAAAGCAACAAAATCATCTCAAACGGAAATATTCTTAAGATATGAAAACTGTATCTGAAATTACCTACAACATAACCTATAGATACAATAAATGCATTTATAACAAAGAAGGAAAAAAAGCACACGAATACCAGACAGACTTTACAAACATACATACCTGAATGATCTCCAGACTTTACCAAATCATCAGAAAGTATTCCAAGAATATCATCATCAGTATTTAAGACCTCAGAAAGATCAGCTAAAGGATCGTCGGTGCTACCTGTGTAAGAGGCAATAAATAAAATCAACCAGCTGTGGCATTTATACACGACTTCGGTGATGTACTATAGCTTGAGCTATAAACTCAAGCACAGATTTACCAGGCTATAAGGGTCTTCTATAGCATGCATAACTTGTGTAATTTGTACTGCAAGCCACTCTGCAGTAAGAGACTATGCTGACTAGCACCCCTGTCCAGTCAGTGCTGTAGCCATTTTCACGTGCTTATGCTGTTGAGTATTTTTTTAAATATAGTGAAAGTGATTAATGTAATCAGTCATGTGGAAGAGTAACTGAATGATTTTAGGGGAAAAAAGCCCAAGACCTAGTGAGAACTTGCAACCTCTAAGACACAAAGGCCTGTGAATGTAAAAGCCAACAAATAGGTTGTATTTAAAAAAGAAAAAAGGTAAGAAAGTGATCAGTTACTTCTCTTACCACCACTATTTTTCTTAAGACTTCAGAGTAATCAGTTACTATACCCTAGTAGGGAAGAAAAATCTAAGAGTCAGAAGCAGTATTAAGAAAATGGAAATTGGACATGCTATTTTTAAGATCAGAAGAAATCATGAAGAAGCGAGAACAGCCAGAGGTAGAAATGTCAAGTTTGGCTGCTGTCTAGGAAAAACTGGTCTCATCCTAGCAATAAATTATCTAATATTAAATAATAAATTCTCGTTATGATTATCTTCTTGACATCCAATTCATTAGAAAGAAATGACTCTAAACGGCCCACGTAGTTTTATTAACTAGGTTTTTAGGACTATTACAGATGTGCAACACTTGAAGAAAATTGTTTGGCAAATAAATAAAAGTTAAGAAAAATATTTTTCAGAAAGTATTTATGGTGACTACACGAGCAATCGTTGCCAGATGAATGGAATGTGCTCAGACTGTAAATACGCATATATATAACAGAGAAAAGGGATTAATATGAATCATACTGCACAGGTACAATGTGGAAAACAAACACGGGCAGGTTGAAGAGGGACCAGAAAGTCAAAGAACTAATAAATTTCGTACATATACTGTACCTTTCCTACTGTTACAACCCAAGTACTCCAGGAAAGTATTTCTAGCTTAATTCAGAAGCATGGTGCCAAGGACTTACTTGCATCATGAAGCTACATTCCAAACTGCTAAATTCTACACTGAATTAGAAGTTCCTTCTGCTCTTTTAGAGACAACCCTCTTCTGACCTTTACTGAAAGTCAACAAGAAAATATTTTTTCTTCATCTTACTATTTTGCTCGTTTATTTTTCTCCTTCATAATGCAGACAAGATGGTTTCACTCTAATTTTTTTTTATGTTTGCCACTAGATGTATTAAAGAGTGCCTCAAAACCGCATCTATTTGTGGGTGTAACAGTTTTGTGCACCTGATAAAAAGTCCTATGAAACGTAAGGTTTTAAACAGAACCTAGTTGTTGTGGCGGCAATTTGGTCTAATTATGTAATTAACTAACACCAGGCACTGCAAGGTGATGTTAATGACTTCAGCTGGCTGACAGGAAAAGGCTTCACTCTAGCTATTCCATAAATTTCCTGAATTCCTATTTGAAGGTGCGTAAGTATGACTTATAAAAAAGCCTTTGCGAAGGAAGCACTGAGACTGTATTAGCAGCCTTTAATTCTTCTGCAGCATTTTATATTACACTGTTTTTCTCCACAGCCCTTAGTAATGTGCTTGGGAACAGTCCCTAAAAATTCAACTTCAAATCTGAATAAAAATATATTGCATAAGTAGCTAGAAAGAACTCAGGTGGAAAGTTGCAACTGAAGGCTTTACCACCCATAGCTACAAATTGGCCATGAATAAATTCAGGCTTCAAATTAGAGGGCAATCAGATGCTGTAATGGACTTCCAATGAGATTAATAGTCTGGAAAAAAGCTTCCTGCTTTCAAAATGGTCTACAAAAAGGCTGAGTGTTGATGACAGCAGAAGGCTATACTCTCTGATCCATAAGTCTCATGTAAGACATCTATTCTAAAGCATTATTTTTACATTTTTCTTCTATCTTTTTCCATGGTTTAATTCCATGAGCTAAATACTATCTTGGAAACAACTAAATCACTTTAGGCAGCTGCTTCAGATCAGAATCAATAGCTGGTTGACATCTGCTGCCAAACAAATAGCTCAATACTGCTCATTAATTTGACTCTCTCAGAATGGAGATGCAAACTAAGACAAAGCAAAAAGGAAAATAATGTGCTTGTAATGCTGGATCTCTAAGACAGCACAGTTCTACTGTTAACTTGTGATCTGGATCCCTCCAGTGCATTTACTTTTATTTATTTATAAAGTTCTAAAAGAGTAAAAATGCCTCTTCCAAGGCTGCAGCCACTAAAAGATACTTAATAATGCAATAACAGATCCAAGTTATGAATTATCCCAGCAGCATTTGAATCAGATGCAGAGACACAAACAACTCCTCTCCTTTTGTCAATGAAGAGTCTCTTCAGCAGTCTCTGGAGACCCTATCTTAACAGATTACTTTTCTAGCATCCCTTGAAAAAATATACTTACTTTAAGCTATTTCAAGTAAAAGGAAAGATCACATTGCCAAAGCCCTGACAGAGCCCACCTCACCGAGTGGCCTCTTTTTCATCAGAGACACCCAGGTCAAGAAACACAAGAGAGATGCAGACAGTCCTCAAATTAGTCAGGATGCAACAGATTCCAGATACCACCTTCAAGTAACGTATCAACAGCCAGGGAAAGCCTGGAGGCTTTGTGCTCTGTGAGCAAGCCTTGACACTTTACTGATTTTAAGGGTTGGTCCCATGCAGAATATACTGTGCAGTGTGCCACTCGTAAAACTACAGGAAAGGTGAGTCTTATAACTGAAAACAGAAACTGCAACATCCTTGTCAGACAGAAATCAGGGACTGGAAGCCTAAAGCTCACTTCAGCCACAGTTACTAGAAATTAATAATAAACAAAGAACTCCAACACCCCTCTTCTGGCTATCCCTATCACCACTGCAATCTTGTCTAGCAAAAGTTTCAAGTACCCTTAACCAAGCTCTAAGAACAGTCTCAGAACACGTCACTGAAACACGCTGCCAGTTCATGAGCAGATTGAACATGCCACTGTTCTACTCCCTACCAGTCCTATGCACATGCTGAAAAGCAAAAGGATAATTTTTTTAGCTGCTTGAGAGCTCTTTGGAAGATGAACAAGATCCTGCCCCTCTACTCTGCTCTTGTGAGACCTCACTTGGAATATTGTGTGCAGTTCTGGGTGTCCTCAACATAAAAAGGACATGGAACTGTTGGAACAAGTGCAGAGGAGGGCCACTAGGATGATCAGGGGCCTGGAGCACCTCCCCTATGAAGACAGGATGAGAGAGTTGGGGTTGTTCAGCCTGCAGAAGAGAAGGCTGCGTGGAGACCTCATAGCAGCCTTCCAATATCTGAAAGGGGCCTATAGGGATGCTGGGGAGGGTCTCTTCATGAGGGACTGTAGTGAGAGGACAAGGGGTAATGGGTTCAAACTTAAACAGGAGAAGTTTAGACTAGATCTGAGGAAGAAATTATTTACTGTAAGGGTGGTGAGGCACTGGAATGGGTTGCCCAGGGAAGTTGTGAATGCTCCATCTCTGGCGGCGTTCAAGGCCAGGTTGGACATAGCCTTGGGTGACATGGTTTAGTGGGAGGTGTTCCTGCCCATGTCAGGGGGGTTGAAACTAGATGATCTTAAGGTCCTTTCCAACCCTAACTATTCTATGATTCTATGATATCTAACTCTTAATCCCGGGATTAAACAAGTGTAGTTTCCAAGAGAATATTTTCCTTGTAGAAAAGACCTATCCCATTACACAAGGACTGTCATAGAGTCAACACTCCCTGTGAAAGATGGCACTGAAGGAGAACAGCAAGTTCAGTAAAAACACAGCCCTACAGCCCCCCAGTGCAGAGAATAAAGCAATTTAGGCTGTTCCTGCTCCAAAGCCAGGTCTGTACCAAAATGCCGACAGTATCACAGGTGCTCCAGGACATTATTCCCACCTCCAGCTCCTCTGCAATACAATCCAGAAGGAGAAATGTGACTGTTGCTAGCTCAGCATTTTCCAGGGTCTCCGCTACTCATAATGAATCTGTCTCTCACACGTGCGGATGCTACTTTGGAAATTACTATCTCTCACAAACTCACAATGAAAGAGTTAAGAAAAACTGCACTGGAACTAATCAATACTGGCTGATGACTTCACCCACTGGTGATCCAACTACAACAAACAGCTTCGTCTGGACAAAATTTTGGCTGGAAAACTGAGCAGTTGAGAGACAATTGTTGAGAACATTCCCACAACCAGAAAGCACTGTCCTTTAAGTCTTTCATATATAAAATGGGAAAGACAGTAGGTTATCCACTAAAACTCTTGCTCGTGATTTATTTATTGTCAACTTGTTATGATTTATTTCTGAATAAAAAGAAGAGGAAATGACAGTTTTGCAAATTTCCTTGTTCATAAAGAATAAAAATTTTGGAAATACAGAACATTAGATTAACTTCAAGTTCATGAATTTCTAAAACCTTATACTACCATAATACAGGAACATTAGTGACTTTAATCTTGCAGTTGAATAGGCCATTAAAGATTTC
The DNA here is from genome assembly GCA_032466535.1 of Forpus xanthops. NCBI lineage: Eukaryota > Metazoa > Chordata > Aves > Psittaciformes > Psittacidae > Forpus > Forpus xanthops. The sequence goes on from JASSUY010034676.1 coordinate 41,560, forward strand.
TGAATCTGTATTTCTCTGGCTTCAAAAGAATGCCGGGGTAGAAAAAGGTCTGCGAGAGTGTATCTTCTTGAAGTATTGGAACCAATGAAATACAGACTGTGAAACACTTCACTCACAGCAGCTTTCCCTCTAGGGAAAGTTAACTTCTGCGCTCCTTATTACCCAATATTTTAACTGCGCAACAGTCAATGTTCAATTATAATGTAGCATTTTGCTTTTAATTTGGCACATTTTCACTGAGAAACAATCACAAATAATTGACCTTTCTTCAAATGACTCCAGACATGGGAAACTTTATCAATATATGTAAACATTTTTAGATTAAAAACCTTGCGAGGATGAGCTGAAACACAAGCTGCAAATTAACTAATATACACAAGAAATAGTAACAGCTTTTAAAAGACACAGATTGGTAAAATACCTCTAGCTAACAGCAGATACTACAAGATATGGAGAAAAGAATAATTTGGAGGGGACAGCAAGGTTTGTCGTGGGCTGGCTTAGAGACCAAGGGTATGGCCCTTTAGAGGCTCTGAACAATCCAGGCTTTGATGAGTTAGAATACAT
>JASSUY010034677.1:0-12559 GCA_032466535.1 Forpus xanthops
CTGATCATACGGGAGTAGTCCAGGACGCCATGTCTGAACTCCGGAAAAGGTTGGATCAACGTAAGAAGGATCGTGAGGCGGGCAGGTCATGGTATGAAAACTGGTTTAATGTTTCACCTTGGTTAACCACTTTGTTGTCTGCTTTAGCAGGACCGCTTATTATGTTGATTTTGGGACTTATATTTGGGCCTTGTATATTACGCTATATTTTACGCTTTGTTAGGGAACGTTTTGATATAGCTAAATTGCTTATTCTAACGGCAGGATCTAGACCAAGATACGTTACAGTATCCACTGATGAAAATGAAGATTATTGTAATTGTGATGTATTACGTTGTGAGTGTAATGATAAATGTTGGGATTGTGGGAAAAGATTTGCTTGTAGCGTAGAAAACGAAAGCAGAGTATAATAAACAATAATAGGATAAAAGAAAAGGGGGGATTGTGAGAAACTATGGACTATGGTATTGTTTATTTGATTTATGTTAAACCCAATGTAAATGTTAAACTGCAAAAGATACGAAATCGCTCACGCAAACTAAAACAACCACCAGATACCGCTTGTGCAAGCTAAGATAACCACCAGATGTTCCAAGAACCGACAGAAACGTGACAAACAACCCCATATAAAGACATACGAGTGAGGGGTCAACTATGGGAGAAGGGAGGAAGACTTCTTACTTCGGCCTCAACGACCACCAGGAGGCAGAAAACGACCCCCTAACAACAACTGAAGCATGCGCAGAGTACCTCCACTACTTCACGAACACAGAAGTAAAAATGTATATAAAGGGACTGTTTGAACTGCTTAGTACGGCAGTTGGCGGAGCACAGGCTCCCCTGCCATCCAGCACTGCGTTTGCTCATATTCTATTTGCTATAATTAATAAAATTGTCATTGGATTATGATCCGTTGTGGTCTCAATTTATAACAAAGGTGTCCCTGCTCATGGCAGGGTTGGAGCTGGAGGAGCTGTAATGTCCCTTAAACACAACCATAATTCATAACTCCCACTGCTCTCCCAGCCCTCTCCCTGCTCTGGCAGCTCCTCAGCCTTCCATGTTACCGAGAGCCTCGGTGAAGAAACCCTCAACCCACCAATGTGGTGATCGAAGGGAGGCATCCTTTATTCCAGCACTGCGGGCACGGGGCAGCTCTCCAAACGTGCACAGGACCTGTGGTCAAACTACAAACCTTTCTGTCTGAAATCATGCCATGTTCATACGTCCCCGTTTTGGTTGGCCATGATGAACACACACCGTCTGCTCATTCCTGTACGTGCACCTGAGCTTTTTCTGTTCTAGATTGAGTCTGGGGTGCGATTTGGGTCGGTGGCATTGAGTTGGAGGCTGTGATCTCCTGCCAGGATCACCTCTCACCCACAGAGCGGTTCCTTTTCCTTCTTTTCTCAGCAAGCTCATTCCAATCATCTTGAAAACACTTATTACCTGATTGTTGACTTGAGACGTTGTCCCTGAGGCCCTGTTGACCTCTTGGGGGCTGTACAGTGGTAACGCAGCAGCATAGGGAACAGAACTCCGCAGTTACAACTGATTATGTACTCACAGGGGCTGTTTCGGTTCTGTAGTTACATTCATGGCTTTTTAGGAGGGGGAAAAAAGCTTCTGTGTGTCTCTGTGTGTGTGTGTGTGTCTGTGTGTTTATCTGTGTGTTTGTGTCTGTGTCTGTGTGTGTCTGTGTCTGTGTGTCTGTGTGTGTGTCTGTGTGCTTATCTGTGTGTTTGTGTGTCTGTGTGTGTCTGTGTCTGTGTGTGTCTGTGTCTCTGTCTGTGTGCGTGTGTGTGTCTGTGTCTGTGTGCGTGTGTGTGTCTGTGTGTCTGTGTGTCTCTGTCTGTGTGTCTGTGTGCGTGTGTGTGTCTGTGTCTGTGTGCGTGTGTGTGTCTGTGTGTCTGTGTGTCTCTGTCTGTGTGTCTGTCTGTGTGTCTGTCTGTGTGTGTGTGTCTGTGTCTGTGTGTCTGTCTGTGTGTTTGTGTCTGTGTGTGTGTCTCTGTGTGTTTATCTGTGTGTCTCTGTGTGTGTGTCTGTGTGTGTTTATCTGTGTGTTTGTGTGTGTGTCTATGTGTCTCTGTGTGTCTGTGTCTGTCTGTGTGTGTGTCTGTCTGTGTGTGTGTCTGTGTGTTTATCTGTGTGTTTGTGTGTGTTTCTGTGTCTGTGTGTGTCTGTGTGTGTGTCTGTGTGTCTGTCTGTCTGTGTCTCTGTGTGTGTGTCTGTTTATCTGTGTGTTTGTGTGTGTTTCTGTGTCTGTGTGTGTCTCTGTGTGTGTTTGTGTGTCTCTGTGTGTGTTTGTGTGTGTGTGTGTCTGTGTGTGTCTCTGTGTGTGTGTCTGTGTGTTTATCTGTGTGTCTATGTGTCTCTGTGTGTCTGTGTCTGTCTGTGTGTGTGTCTGTCTGTGTGTGTGTCTGTGTGTTTATCTGTGTGTTTGTGTGTGTTTCTGTGTCTGTGTGTGTCTGTGTGTGTGTCTGTGTGTCTGTCTGTCTGTGTCTCTGTGTGTGTGTCTGTTTATCTGTGTGTTTGTGTGTGTTTCTGTGTCTGTGTGTGTCTCTGTGTGTGTTTGTGTGTCTCTGTGTGTGTTTGTGTGTGTGTGTGTCTGTGTGTGTCTCTGTGTGTGTGTCTGTGTGTTTATCTGTGTGTTTGTGTGTGTGTCTGTGTCTGTCTGTCTGTGTGTGTCTGTGTGTGTCCACAAGAGGTACCCATCACCATCAGACGGGAGCATCCCCATGAGCTCAGTGACTCCTGGTGCTGTTGCTGGACACTGCCCTGGTGCCTCCATCCCCTTTTCTCCATGCCCTCCCTCTAATGTCACTCCTTATGGCCCTGCCTCCGTTTCCCTGCCGGTGACACACCATGGTGTCCATGTGGTTCCATTGCAAACACTGCAGGACAGAGCAGCAGAGGTCACTGCGCTGCGTGGTTCCAGCAGGATGGGGTGAGCCAGGACCAGGGCACTGCACCCGGATGGAGCCTCAGCACCGCTCCTGGGCAAAGCAGCCTGTGGGGCTGAAGTAACCCAGCCCCAGCAGAGGTGATGGCTGCAGAGCCCCAAAGCCAGCGTGGTTTGCATCATTGTGGGGTGGCAGCAAGTGCTATGGGGACAGGAAAGCTCCAGTGTGGAATGAGAACCGGCTGCGGGGTTGGAGCTGTAATGAGACCTTCATTATCCTACCAAGGTTTTAGCAGAGGAGCTTGTCCTCACACCGTTTCTGTCAGTTGGCATCGCTGTCCCATCACTCCAATTTCCCTTCTTCCCAAGAACTCATTGCCCTCCTGTTTTGGGTGCCCAAAGCAGGCTTGGAACAGAGGACCTGCACCACTCAGCTCCCAATGGGAAGTGCTGCAGCCATCATCCTCCCTGCTGCTGCCTTCCTCTCCCAAATCCCAAATTGCTGGTTCATCCGCCCGGTTAGTTAATTGATTTATAGCTATTAGAGACTATAATTAGCCAACCAGCTGGGAAGCTGTGTGTTATCTGCCCGGTGGGAGCAGCCTTGAGAAGCAATCAGCTCTGAGGGGCCTCCCGCTCCCTGGGAGCTCAGTTGCATCTTTGGAGGATTTCACTCCATACTTTTTGCTTTCCCTTTCATCTCCTCCTTTGCTGATGTTTGGTATCTGTGAGCTCACCCCAAACCTCCCTCTTCTCTCTTATCTCCTCCTGCCTTCCTGCAAGGTCAAAAGCTTGCTTCCACACAGGCGTTTCTGTCGCTGGGCCCATCAGCTTGGACCACGTTATCAAAGCATTCCCAGCCAGCAGCAAAGCCTCCCACTGCTGTCAGCCCCTGACACAAGGCAGATGGTGAAGTGCTATGTGTGGACTTCCTGGGAGTGCTGCTCCCATAGGAATTCAGGGAATTAAGGAGGAGGGGATACTGGAGGTGCCTGGTAGAGGCACCCAGTGCCTGGCTGCTCTTGGAAGCCCAGCCATACCTGGGAGCACACTGGGCTCCATCCCCAGGGCTGCTGGTGGTGATCAGACACCACAGCAGCTCCAAGGCCCTGTGCTGGTGCTGCTGTATCCCGGGAGCACCTCCTCATTGGCAAAGGTGGGTTCGATGGCAGCATCCCTCCCTGCTGGGCTCTGTCCTGCCAGGACCACTGCTCCTCATCCCTGCAGCCTGGGGTTCCCTCCAGGATAAGGCTTGGGAGCATCCCAGAGGCTGTGTGACTGCTGCAGGTGATGCTTGGAGCTGGCTGGAAGGAGGTGCTGGGTTTGGAAGTGTGCTTGCAGGGTCCCCTTCCTGCACGGGCGCTCCACGTCCTGCGGGTGCAGTTTGCAGCTCGTAAATGACGCAGTGCTTTAGAGCCGGATGTGCTGATGGAGCGGGATGACCGGAGGAGTTCTGCTCTGCCCGTGGCTCCGAGGGGAGGGACAAACGTTCTGAAGGGCTCCAGGGGAACTCCCCGGGGGACAATTGGCACTTGGCTGCAATTGGAGCCGGACTTGGGGCGGGGAGGCCGCGCAGTCCCGAGGGCTCCGTCCCTGCTCCTCAGTGCTTTGCTTTCTCCGGGCAGGGGAGCTGCTTCCCAGCGCTGCCTGAGGCTGCTGCCGGGTGGAACCCCACCGCGTTCTTCCCTTCGCTCTGGTGCTGCGGTGAGTGGTGACCAATGCTTCCTGCCAGCCGGGATGGGGACCGCGGGTGTCCGCTGATGGCTCTGGGAGCCCCGGTACCGGGTCAGAGCATCCCTGACTGCATCCCTTGCGATGAGCCACACTGTGGTCGAGGAACCAGCAAGGGCCGTGCTAGGGAATGAGGGCAATGCCCCTGTGCCTCTGGATCCGTGGGGATGGTGCTGTGGGGCGCTGGGATCCGTGGGGATGGTGCTGTGGGGCGCTGGGATCCGTGGGGATGGTGCTGTGGGGTGCTGGCATCCGTGAGGATGGTGCTGTGGGGTGCTGGGATCCGTGGGGATGATGCTGTGGGGTGCTGAGACCCATGGGGTTTGCAGGGGGGTTGAGACATGCTTTAGAGCAGGGGGAGGCTCAACCAAGGTGTTGGGAGGATAAAACCAACCAAGAAGGTGCACAAGGTCGATGTGGGTCAGGATGATGGCAGCGGGCACAGGGACCAGGCAGAGGGGCTCTGTGCAATGTGGAGCTGAGCGGATGCTGCACAGTCCCATCGTGCTGCTGGATGCCATAAAGTGTTTTATCCAAGGGCTGCTGGATAAACCTGTGGCCAAGAAATACCCGTACACCGTGACCACACGGCTGGACCACAGTCCCACCTACAGCACTTTGTGCAATAGCAAGGTATAAACACCCCAATTGTACCCTATGGGGATGAGGGTTCCACATCGGGTTGTATGGGCAGCTGGAGGGGTTTGTCCACCTCACCCTCCCCAGAAGGCTTTTGGCAAGACTCAAGTGTTTTAAGCTGGGAAATCAAGCTTGTGATTGCAACTGCACTGTTGGTGCCGGGGCTGTTCTGTGGTTAATGTGTTTTATCTCTGGCAATCCAGAAGAGCCGCATGTCTTGCATGTGAATAAGCTGTACTATAAACCTGAATGGGTCTATTCCTTGGGGCTGGGGTGGAGGTGATGCTTTTGGGTTTGCAACACATGGAAGCAGCGGTGGTGTTGGGAGGCACCGTGTCCATGGGGTGCGGGACCCCGTGGTCCCCATCGCGCTGCATGGACGTGGCTCGGGGAGTGCTGTGGGGTGTACTCACCCACACCTCTCCCTCCACTGCAGGGCACTGACCCCTCGGGGCCCTTCTCCGTGGGACCGGGGCAGGAGGAGCTTGGGGCAGGAGGATGTTCTCCCCCACGGGCTGTGGGAGGGGCTTCCCCAGACAGGTACGTGGGGTTGTGGCTGCCGGGGTGGTGGGAGAGGGATGCTCCGTTGCGTAGGATGCTGAGGAGGTGGGAGAGCGCCACTGATGTATAGGGAAGAATTGGGAATCGTCTGTGACCTCGTGCAGGGGAGGAGAGTGGATGGACGCCTGGCTCCTCATCCCCGCTCAGCATCCAGCCCGTGCAAGGGTCAATGTGAGGGTCCCATCTTGCTTTCGCCTCCCTGTGCTCTCTCCACAGCCTGGTCCTTGGCATCCTGGACCACCACCCCCCCGACCTTATGGCCCCCAGGACATGTGGGATGAGATGCCCCAGCACGGAAGAGGAAGAGGCCAGTGGTACCCCCCGGTAAGGGGCCATGCAGTGAAGGGAGATGGTGCTGTCGGGGTTCACCTGCAAATCTGGGGTAGCCAAAACCAGGAGTTCCCCAGGGAGCAGAAGGAGCTGAATGCTGCCATGGGGAGGGGGGAGCACAGCAAATCTAAACCCAGAGAGCTGCCATCGTTTGCAGCCTGGTCCTGGGAAGCCTTCCCTGCTCCTGCCGTCCTCCATGTGGATGAGGAGGACAGGGAATGGGCACCCAATGACTGCCTCCCACCATGATCCTGGCACAATGAGGAGTGCTTTGGAGAGGGCTGGTACTTGGTATGGGGAGGTGGGCCAGGGGGATGGCAGCTGCGTGGCTGTCCCCAGTGTTCCACTGTCCTCACTGGTGGGGATTTGCCATTGAAGCCCAGACCCTTTCCTGGCCCTGATGACTTCTATGGGGACGAGGAGAACGGGAGATGGGCACCCAGTGACTGGTCACCTCAACACCACCGGCTCAACGAAGAATATGACCAAGGACCTGAGGTCTGCTTTGAAGAGAGCTGGTACCCAGTGAGGAGAAATGAACCAGAGGGGTGGCAGCTCTGTGGCTGTTCCATGTGTGCCACTGTCCTCAAGGGTGATGATTTGCCATTGCAGCCTTGGTCCTGTTACCCTGATGACTACTGTGGGAATGAGAAGGAGAGGGGATGGGCACACAATGACTGGTCTGCTCCATGCTTTTGGGGTGAAAGAGATGACGGAGGACCTGAGGAGCACTTTGGAGAGAGCTGGCAGCTGGTGAGGGGTGGTGTGCTGAGGGCAGGGAGAGGGTGAAATGAGCCACGGCTCATTCACTGCCATGCTGAGCAGCACAATGCATGGGGAAGGGTTTCCCTGCATGGCATCCTCAGTCCTGCTCTGTGTCTAAACCTACCTCATTCCCTGCAGGAAATGATGCCCCCCGGCCCCAACTGCTCTGCCTGGCCTGAATTCCCCAATGAGGAGCAGCACCCACCCTGGCCCCCTGCCCACTGGACAGAGTGAGTGCCTGTGCCCATGGTGGGGGACACGGGGCCATGCTCTGTGTCAGTGCACAGCCGAGGAGGGGGACGCAGGGTTGAAACGGGCTCAAGGTTTGAGGGTTGCGCTGGAGACCCCTTCCATCCCCTGCCTGTGCTCCTGCAGGAAGCGAGATTGCTTCCAGCATGGCTCCAGGCCCTGGGGCTTCCGTGGCCCGGCTCGGGGACGCTGCCAGCGCCTTCGCAGAGGCCACCGGAACTTAACCGTGGTCCCGCGCTCCCCATATCCTTGGCCCAGAGGTATGGACCCTGTGCTCAGCACCGGCTCCTCGCTGCTCAGCATCAGCTGCTTGGGCAGAGCGAGGAGTTGCTCCCGTTGTGTTTCTCACTCCGCAGGGTATCGGCCGCCCTCTCAGTCCTCTCCCTGCTCTGGGATGAGCCAGCCAGTGGTCAAAGATGAGCCGAAGGACTTTGATCCTCCCCAGCCACTTCCTCCCGTCACAGCTGGTGTGCAGAGGACGGAGCGGCAGGAGAAGGTTGTGGGATTTTACTCCTTGCATCCCAAACAGTGACCGAGCTTGCCAGGTTGGACCCCCCCACGGTGCTGCCGTGCTCCTGACCCACACTTTGTCCACCAGGACGTGCCAGCAGACACTCAGGAGGTCCCAAAGTGTCCCCAAGCCAACAGCATCTCTAAGGAAAGCCAAGGCACTGATTCCCAGGCTGTGACCGAGGCTGTGAAGGCAGAGCAGGCAGGAGGAGCGATGTTGGTAGGAGATCATCGCCCTCCTGGGGCACCTCTGGAGGTGTCTCAGGGTCCCTTTGGCCAGTGGGACTCCTCTCCTTGCTCTCATTCAGCCCTTTCACTCTTTTCCTTGCTGTCTCTTTGCCAGGCATGGGAATTTTCCTGACTGTTCTCCAGGCCTGCAAAGCCCCATGGTTTCCTTTGGGTTTTCCTTTGGCCCCAAGCTCCTCTTGCTGGGCCAGACACATGTCCCAGCCTCACACCATTGCCTGTCCCCAGGTTGAGCTGGGAGCCACGCAGAAACCTGTGAGCAGCCATTGCCCTTCTGCTTCGAAAACAGAGCCAGCCTCGCCAGAGAAGAGCTCTATCAGGACAAAGGTACAGCTCCTGTGTTATAAATTGAGACCACAACAGACTAGAATTCGATTAGAATTAATTATAGCAAATAGAATATGAGCAAAAGCAGTGCTGGACGGCAGGGGAGTCTGCGCTCCGCCAACTGCCGTACTAAGCAGTTCAATTAGTCCTCTTTTATACATCTTTTCTTCCGCTTTTCTTGAAGTAGTGTAGTTACTCTGCGCATGCTTTAGTTGTTGCCGGGGTCATTTACTGCTTTCTGGTGGTCGTTGAGTAAGTAGTCCTATTTCTGTTAGTTCCTTCTGGCGGTTGCACTGATGGCTGTTTTAGCTTGTGTAAGCGATTTCATTATCTTATCTTGCACAAACGGTCTAGCCTTATTGGTTCTTAAATCTTCCCTGTGGTTTTTGCAGTTAGTCATCCATTTTGTACTGTTGACTTTCAAAATTATTAGCTAAGCATAAGCATATTTCACAAAGCATACGTGTGCGGATACATATTTTTGTTTGACTAACAATTCCTTCTTACAACAATATGTTTCCGTAGGTTGTCTTATCTTGTACAAACGGTGTCTGACCTTTACATTGGGCTTAACATAAATCTTAATAAACAATACCCTAGTCCATAGTTTCCCCCCTTCCCTCCTAAGAGCAGAGCCCAGGGAGCTTGCAGTCCTCTTTGCAAGCCCTTTTACTCCTATGCCTGGGTGCCATCGCCATGGGCTCTGCAATGCTTTGTGCAGGCAGAGGAGCCATGCAGCCAGAGCACCCCTGTGGCTGCTGCTGAGTCACATCCCCACAGCCCCACAGCCCCTCCGGAGCCATCCCAGGGCCCGCAGTGCACAACAGAAGCTGCCAGTGCTGGGGTGAGTCTTGGGGTGGGCAGCCCCATTCTGTGTCCCCATCATGGGGAGAACCCACTGCGGCCACTGCTGCAGGCAGGGCTGTGCTGGCTCCCCCCATCCTGCACACCCACAGCTTCTTGGTGACCTTCAGCCATCCAAACACTTGCAGGTCCCACCAGGAGCTCCCACAGAGGCCAATGTACAACCGGAGGAGGCTTCTTCCTATACCTGCACCAAAGCAGAGGCCTCACCAAGGACCCAGCACCCTCCTGGGTCCAGTGAGGTGAAACCGGTACGGGACAGAGTGTCTGTGCTCTCGCTCCGAGGTGTCCCTGCATGGGGCAGGTGCCCTGGGATGCTGCTGCAGCTTGGGAGCAGGATCCTGTTGGCAGGATTAGGGGCTGGGTTAAAGCATTGCTTTGTCTGGAGGCAGAACCCGTGGCAGCCCCGGCGCTGGCTGCCGGAGATGCCGATAAATGGGAATGAGCTGGGAATAAGCCAAAGGAATAACGAGAGGCGTGATGGAGCGTGACCGACCTGGGGCTCCAGGCTCAGCAGAGCAATGCAGAGCAGCTTATTTACTGCCTAATGGCGAAGAGAAGGCTGCTGGCAGGGCTCTTGTGGTGATGCTAGGGGGGAGCTGGAGCAGCTCTTGCAGCTGAGGGAGGGGAGCCAAGTGGGTCCCCACATAGTACTGGGTCCTGGTAGCCCCAGTTCAGCCCAAACCTTGCCCAGTCCCTCTCCTTCAACGGGTCTGACTCTTCCTCACCCTTTCCCCTGCATAGGCTGCAAGTGGCTCACACCAGCTCTGCTCCGGGCTCCCAAACCCCTCCGCAGCCAGCACGGACCTCCGCTCTGCTGCTGTCCTTGCCAGGAAGGAGAAGATTGAGCTGGTGAGTCCTTGTGGCCCCTGAACCGTGGGGGAAGATGTGATGTTGGGTGATGTGAGTTTGGGGTCACTGGGGGGAAACACCTCTTGGCAACAATGGTTGTAGGGGAAGTGCATGTGGGCAAGGGCTTTGTATGGGCTCATGGGGTTTGTGGATGAGCCCCAGAGGGAAAAATGTCTCTGGGGGGGTGCATGCTATTGGCAGGGAGGTTTTGGGGTGTCCCATGCTGACCCTGTGCTCCTCCCCTTCAGTCCTACCAGCAGTTCAGCCTGACCATTGCAGTGGTGGCCACGATGCTGCTGCAGAAGGAGCCCTCCATGGAGGCAGCGCTGGGGGTGGCACTGAGGGCGAACCTGCGCCAGGGCAGCATCCACCACCTCCAGGAGCTGGAGGACTTCATCAACACCTACGACTCGGCCCCTCCGAGCCAGGGAGGGTGCTGAGCCCTCCGCTCAGGGTGTTATGGACACATTGGTGCAGTCCCACCATCTCCTGTGGACATGGAGGAGGAGGGGGGTGCTTTGTTTTAGCCCTTCGTTTGCTCCCCTCCGCCCCAGCTCCTCGCTCCATTCCTGGTTCACAGGGATGTGCCATGAACCCCAGGGTTGTTCTTTGGTTTAAATCAAAGCAGTTGTGAGGTTTTCAGCTCTTGCTCTGGCATCATTCTGGTCCCACTCTCCTGGGGTTGTTGACCCTACCATGGGGGATCACATAGTCAACGCCATGCATGGTGTGGAGGAATGGGACAGAGGTGTGCTGGCTCTCCTGCGTTCAGAGTTCAGCTGAGCTTTATTGGAGCATCGTCGTTAGCAGCAGCAGAGCTGCTCCCTCGGTCCCCTTGCCTCTCCCTTGGTGCCATGAGGGATGGAGCATGCCTGCCCATGGCGTTCATCCTTCAAGGTGTCCCACCCTGCAGCCAGTGCGCTGCCTGTCCCCATGGGTCCCCATCAGCAGGGCGATGCAGGCAGCTCTGCCCTTGTCCCCTCCCATGCATGCGGCTGCTCCCTGGGCTGCCACCGTGCCTGCAAAGGGAGGCCGCAGCTCCCTGCTCCCTACCTGCTTTTCCTGTTCCTAATTGTGGGAGAGGCCGTTGGGAATTGCAGGCTGTTGTTTGCCAGCGGCTGCCGGGGGGGAAGGATCCCAGCAGCTTCCCATGAGCCTTGAGCTGCATCCAGCACTCATTTGGAACCCGGTGAGACCATGGCAGGGGCTGGCAGGGCAGCAGCACAGGTCCAGCACCCCCAGTCCCTGCTGCTAGGACACACTGCAGTGCCTGCTGCTGCCCCATGGCTTTGCCGTCCTGCCCCTGGCCCTCTCTGGGGGCTCCCTGCCCACAGAGCTCATCCCGGGCTTGGGAATGGGCTTCCCGAAGAAGAAACCCTCTTCCTCTGAGTCAGTGTCTGAAGATGAAGAGCAGGTGGGACACCAGGAGTCATCCTCCTCTGTGACGTCCTGCAGGTCCATGTCCTCCGCCTGTGGGCTGTGCTGGGCAGGGGATGTGCCCGCTCGGAAGGGTGCGTTTCCATTGCCTGCGGGTGCTCTGGGATCGGAGCCCCCCAGACCTGCGTGTCCCAAGGCTCCAGAGTCATTGGGACCCTCTGTGCTGGGCTGGGGGGCAGAGGGGTGTCTGGCCGATGGCCCCAGCATCCCTGTGTGCACAGCATCATTGCTTCGCTCCTTAGCCGCTGCTCCGCAGCCCTCCTGGCTCCTAAATGCAGGCTGGACAGGGGCCGGATCTGAAGGAGTCTCTGGAAGAAGGAAGCTGGGTGAGGAAAGGGAAGGTAAAGCCCCTCGGGGTGCAGAGCAGGGGTTTAGCCACCAAACCCCAACCGCCAGCATCCACCCCCCTGTGTGCTGGGGACGCATTGCCCTTGGCTTGTGCTTCACCCCCATCCCATACCCCACATTGTACCCAGGGGCTCAGCAGAGCCCGGTTTTGCTCCCGCTCCCCTCCCGCTGCATCACAAGTGGAGCTGTCGCATCCCTACCAGCCCCTTCCACGCGCTGCCTGCTGCCCGTCCTGCCCGCGGGGCCGGCTCGGGACTGGGCCGTGGAGTCCGGGGATGGAGCCGAGGTGAAGGCAGAGTCGGAGGAGTCGGAGGCGCTGGAGGCTCCATCCTGCCGCCGGCTGCAGCCCTCGGAGCAGAAGAGCCGCCCGCGGCGCGTGGTGAGGGGATGGCCCCGCAGCGGCTTCCGGCAGCGGCTGCAGCAGAAGCAGGCAGCCTGGGCATGCCAATGCAGCCCTTGGTGCGTGGCCTCCTCACTGTCAGCACCTGAGGGGCAACCACGGGTGAGGGGGAGGCTCTGCCCGCAGCCCCGGGTCCTGAGCCCATCCTCTGTGCCCAGCCGCAGGGATATGGCTCTGGATCGGCAGCTCACAGCCCCACGTCCCGCTTGGGAAGCCCCGGAGCAGCGTTACAGCATCTACAGGGATGCATCAGGGATGCAGCGATGGGACAAGGGGTGATGGGTTCAAACAAACGGGGAGTCCAGGGTGGAGATAAGGCACAAGTTGTTCCCTGTGAGGGTGCTGAGCGCTGGCACAGGGTGCCCAGAGAAGCTGTGGCTGCCCCATCCCTGCAGTGC
>JASSUY010034679.1:0-20203 GCA_032466535.1 Forpus xanthops
AAGGAGAGAAAGGGGAGACAGACAGCTTAGACATGAGCATGTAACTTTTGCTTTCAATTTACCAGACTAACATTGCCAAACACCATAATATTCCATTACCTAGACTGTCTATTAAGGCATTTTGACTTCCAAAGAGTAACAAAGGCTTTAAGGACATTTTAAGGATATATGGAATAACTATCATGTTCTACAATACAAAAGTGATAACTAATCTCAAATTCAAATGTTGTTTTTTTTTTTTTTTTTCCCCAGCTACTAGACCAGTTTAACTCTCTACAGGAGCTCAAGGTTAAACAGTGTTGTGACAAGCTACAACAGGCAATCAATCCTACACATCATGCAGAAGACATGCACCACTAACAACTGCTAAATAGATGAAACAAGATTAATTTCAATAAGCACCTCACACCAACATCACTGCTTGTGATAAGGACGACTCATTTTCCCCATGATTACCGCAAGTGATTTGTACTCCTTTCATACATAACAGAACACAAGATTCTCTACCCCCAGATAATCACCTTCCCTCTTCCCTCCTTATTCAGGTCTGACTTAATAATGTCATAGTTCTTTAGGCAGAAAGGAATTGATACCATTAAGATCCTTTTATCATCAAGGATAAAAGGATTAAGAGGGAAGATTTGAATGCCAATATTCCAGCATCTGTGACCTTTAAAGGTTCAAGTCAAGAATTATTAGTGTCATGCTTATTTAAGAATAGAAACAATACTACCTTAAGGATTTAGGCAAATTAAAATGGACTTTTCTAAAATATAGCTTTGGAAGCAGCCTTTGAGGGCAGACATGTCAACTTCACCATAGCTATTACATTTTAAGTACACAATAGCACTATTTATTCCTTTACAAGCCCCCAGATTTCTTTTAGTATGATGTACCTACTTGGGTAACCTTAAGAAATAAGGTATGTCAGGAAAAGTTAACATTCCCTACCTGTAAATTTGCACTTCTTTATACATACCTTTATAGAAAAATTTGCTACTATGACTATGCTCAAAACAGTATCTGCATTTCAAGCATCACTACGGTCTCAGTACTTCCCTACAGCCTGTTTTGAGTAAGAACTGGTATTTACCAGCTAGAATCTCCACACACTTCTTTTGATCTCAGAACTACAAGATCTTTTTCTATTGAGAAGTCATTTACTCACAGCTACTCAGCTCTACATAAGTACAGCATACATACAGATACTATGCATCAGAAATCAAGCTTATGGCATCTGGGAGACATCAGAGGAACAGGCCACATAACCTAAAGCACAGCTGAGCAATAAGCTTAATCCAGAAATCCAGAAAATAAGTACTTAAAGGTAGAAATAGTCATTCTGTTCTAACCTAAGCTTCTAAAGAGTTCATGGTTGTCTTTTGGGAGACACTAAAAGCCTCTACCCCTTAAAGAGAGGGAAAAAGCACAAGAAAACTTATTCCTGCTCAGAGAAACACTATTAGAAACATTTAAGTTGGCCTAACTTTAGACAAGATTTAGACAAGAGGCTCTTGGAGCATCTATTACTGCATTAATCCAAACATCAAGCATTTTTGTAAAGTAAGAGCTACAAAGTACTACAGGTAGTCACTACTTAAGCATCTAAATTTATAACTTCAAGGTAACATTCATCCCCAGTTTTGTTTTTCAGTAATTGGAAGATCCAGTGAAAAGAACCTTCCTTTGCAAAAAAATTAAGTTAAATCAAGGAAAGAAGCCAATTTTAGTGTACCAACTTGCAGCTAGGCCAATCTCTTTCCAAGTTTTATCCACCCCTTTTGCCAGTGAGCTATAAAGTCACTCCCCAATGTTTTTAGCCCCATTTCAACCACATTTTGCTGGGGCTAACTAGCTATGATACAGTTACCTGTTTCAAAGACAATCTAGCATTTTTTATCTTTACCAGAAGGTGTCCCTGTTCACACAGCAGTTAAGACTTGCTGTGGACACAAGTTCAGTGAAATGAGGTATTTCACACCAGTTACTGACACCTGCACAAGACAAGCTCACTTACTTAGAGATACTCAAGTCCTAGTGAACCAAGCCTTCACCAGAAGTCCTAGCTAGAACTAGGTTAAGCCCTGTTTCACAGTCTCACAGTAAAGATGTACTTTATGCATGTTGATCATGGGACAGATTTCTTCAAATAACAAGTGAAGTTATGAAATAAACTTGCATAAGATGTTTATGCAGACAAACTAACTACAAGCAAAACCAAGACAAACATTAGGTGGCTAAGCAAAATGGTTTCTAATTCCCAAACCTGGCAGTCTCATACCCCTACATTACCATAAACTTACCCTGGAACAATTTACTGCTGTTTTCTTCCTCCTCATAAAACATTTTGGAGAATCACTGTACAGGGGAAACTACCATTTTTCGCAAGACCAAAACCTACACAAGCTCTTTTTTGAAATAGTATTTCTGAAGTATTAGTCACGGTATATAATTATCATGTATCATGGGCAAGCCTTAACACTCAGATCAAATGTTCAGTTTGGACTATGTTAACAAGCTTTCATTCTGCAATCTTGGCATACACACTTCTACATTTTGAGCATTATGAAATACTATTAGCAAGCTGCTTTCTCATATTTTTGTCTAAACTTCAATCCAAGAAATAGTTGAGTATTTTGAAACTAATCCACCACATTCTGTTCAGTCCTAAAAATCTGTTCAACAGTCATCTTCCTCCACAAGTAAACGGGGTGAGAGCAGTAATTTAGGTTAAGCACACTTACCTCTATTTCTCTCATGCTGAAGACTTCCACCCCGCACTTTTTGCCACGTTCCACAAGATCCATGCCAAAAGACTCCATAATAACAATAGTATTAAGTATTGGAGTTTCACCCTTTTCCACACTGGTTAGCAGAAGTTTGGCCTTGTCAGGTTTGTCACAGAAAACCAGTGACAAGTCAGCTGATGAAAGAGAATGACATTGTCAGTATGGCAATTTTAGGCTAGATCCATACATACTTCCGAACATGTAATGGTAGACTTCTCTGAAGAAGGCTACTGTTCTGCCCTCAGTTCTGCAATCAAACATTCAGTCACTGAAGTATTAAAAATGTCCTACCTTTGTTCACAATGTAGGTTATAGCTTCAGTTCCCAGTGTATCATAGAGTGGTACCACCACCATGGAGAATGCATAGCATCCCTGTTCAATGATAACCCACTGCACAAAAATAAGAGATGCAAGTCATTATGTATTTGCTCATCATAACAGACCTCCAAGAAAGACTCATTTATATTTCATCAAGAAAGCCAGCAGGACAGAGCTCATTTGGACAAGTAGCAGTTTGTATAATTTGTTTACTTTGAAGACCTACTAATTTTTTTTATCTGTGGAATTAAAAATAAATTAACTATGGGAAAGAATCCAATTCAATAAAATACAACTCTGCCCCAAGAGATCTGCCTTCTAACAAGTGCAGTGCTCAATAAACATAATGGATACTGCAGCCTTATGATGTGCTGCAAGCTGACAATCCTTTACAGCAAGCTCGATTTCACCCAAAGTACTGTCAAAGTAAGATAGTAATGCAATTATTTTTTCTGCTAGCGCTCACTCCCCTATGATGACAACTTCAGTCAGCTGGTTCTTCCATGTAATATCTAATACAGAGGCTATGTTAACAAAATTGCTAAGTTTTACAAACTGTTTATTAGGGGTAAGTTTCCTGAAGTAAGTTCTCTACTGATCAAGACCACCTTAAATGCAGGGGACTTTCCTGAGAGCATTTGTGTGATAGGAGAGTTGTCTTCTTGGACAAGAAGTGTACTTCTTAATAAAACTAGTTCAAGGTCAGCTAACAAGTAACTAGACTTACATGTAGACATTAGGCATACTAGTAAGTCTAAACTGGTAGCTCTATACTAACCATAAAAGGGTCCGCTGAATAGCCCACCTGTACATGCAACAAGGGGGCTGCTGTATTGCTGCCTGGCAGCCTGAAGTTCAGTAGGTATCTTAATATGGTGGGAGTCTACTTTGCTAGACTTAAGAAGCTGCACAGTGATAAAAGCTTCTTATTGCAGCCTTCCAACAACTTTTTGCACACCGTCATTCTCAATACAACAACCAGCATCTTCATTTGCTGGACTGCCAATACATTTTTCTTTCATTTTTCCCTGTAAATTTCAGAGTATTTCAATATAAATATCAAACATTCACATTTGAGGTCTCTCTCAAATCCCAACCAAGCTTCTAGTATTGAATACAGACAACAGCCTGGAAGTTTCAATTTGTTTTCTGACATGGCTCTGATCTTCTGTTAAGGGACATTTGTATTATTTCCCTGTCCTGTTCTCTCAGTCCAAAACTCAACTTCCTGTTGTGATCATCTGTTCTCCAGTTAACTCAGAGAAAGCAATACTTTTACTTATAAATCCAAGTTTGTTTTTTTAGTGAACATTTAAGCAAGTAACATACTAGGATTTTCCCCATTAGAGGATTTCCCCACCAGTTGTTCCATGAACTGCCAAATGTGAATCATTTCACACAAAAAAAGCCTCACAATCTCCTGTCTGGATTAGTGATTACATTGGGGATGTCACAACACCCATTCAGTGGTTTTCAGCAGGGAAAATCCCAGGTTTAAAATTGCTGCTTTAAGTCTTTCCAGCTCATTCCTGACCCAACTCAAAGCCTACTGGAGCAATGCAATTCAAGCACATTTTGTCTCTGTGATCCAAGAGCAGACCACACTACTGTGCTCTCCTTCAGAAAATCCACTGGCCTAGCAGCCAAAGACTTTGCACCCAGATGTCTATAGAAAAGCAGCTCAAACTGGTACACTTTCACAGCTCCCTTTTTCACTTCATAATGCTATAAACACAGGACACTGAAGAGTCAGTCACATTATGTCGTTTAATAGCTTCCTAGTTTAAGCTATCCCAGCCTTTATTACAGAAATAAAACTGTAGCTGTTAGAACCAAAATTCCAGCAGGAAAATCCAAGCACCAAACAACTGCAAATTTGCCTTGAAACTGTGTTTACTTCATCCATACAAGGATAGAGTTAGGGGATTTTATGTTGTAGGTTGGAAAAGGAGGAAGCAGGTCAAGGTCACTTATCACATAACTTGCTTTTTAATGACAGGAGGAAAGGATCAGTGACAAACTCTAAATCAGAAGAGATCCAACAGCAAGCTGTTGTCCAGCATGACCAAGACACTGATACAACTCCTAACCCTGTCAACACTATAGATGGCTCTGTATAATGGCATCCAGCTGGGAGCATTTAATCACAAGTGACAGCATAGTTCTGAAAAAAACTTAAGAAACAGTCCCCTCTCAATAAAGGTTTGTATTAGCTTAACATAGCAAGTACCAGCTCAGGCCACTAAGCACATAAATTATCTACTAGGACTGAGTTATTCTAACCTATGTTTAATAAGCAACTCCAGAGAATAAATATCTACTAAATATTGTATAATATATTTAGAAACAGTAATCTAGAATCACTTCTGCATTAAAATGGATCAATACCAGCTAATAATTCTAAATATCTCAAAATTGTCTCAGGTTTATAACATCATTTTGCTTTATTAGGTGATCTTCTTTGATTATGTCTCTCTTTAATCTTTCTGCCCCTCTATTAAACTGCAATTGACTTCCAATTTTTGCCTTCCTCAGCAGTTCTGCCTCCCAGAATCTTTGTGCCCAGGGTCTCTGATCATCTCCTGTTAGTCCAAATATTTCATCACTAAGCAATTTGAAATGTTTTAACACAACCTTATTACTTCCAACCACTTTCAATTACCTTGCACTCCAGTGTTACTTTTAAGAGAAAGCAAATGGTGATTACATTCCCTAAATACCACATTAGCTTCCCATTAAACAGGTTTCCTCTATAAACTGTAAAGAGGAGAATGAGTTCAGTTCTTCTGGATTTCCTGATTCTCTTCCTGCTATCCAGCCTTCTGCATTCAGCTTTGGGAGCAGAACACCAGGACTCTAAATAATTGTGTCAGCTAGTTGGTTTTGTTAGCTAAAGATATCAAAGTCTATGGTTTGTGGTTCTACAGTGTCAGCCTTTATAGCCTTGTCCAACACCATGTGAACTCCTAGTTAGGGAAGCTCAGCACACTGCCAAAAAGCAACAGAGGAGTGGCACGCTTCAATAACAGCTATACTACCAGTACACACACTGTCAAATTACCTCAGGTCTGTTTTGTGAAAAGATTCCTATGTATTGAACGTGAGATGGTTTGAAGCCTCGGTAGAGTAACGCAGAGCCCACACACTCAGCTTTGTCTAAAACCTGCAGAGGCAAAAAAGAAAAAGAATTGTGAGCAAGCTCATCAGTTTATACCCCTCAGCATTATATTAGGTCTTACAAAAAGAAGGCCAATAACTGGTATGAAGCAGACATAAGTTTTCTAGGCTATTTTGGATTTCCTTTGTGACTTTGATAACTGAAACATTGCAGTGTCATTACACTGCACTGACTGTAGATATGACACTTGCAGTCAATATGCAGCAGAAAAGTCACTTAATCTAGTTGGACTTGAAAGTATTAAGTGTAGGCTTAAATGTTGGGCTCACATACACAGAAAAGGCTGTTTTGTTGTATCAGTACAGAACTGAAGAAGTGACCATGGAATGATTCTGGATTGTATTTCTGCCTAGTCTAAGGTACAACATATACCATCCTTCTGCTTCATTCCATACCTGTGAGAATAGCATTTTCCCCTTCAAAAAGGAAGGGAACAAGGAGGCAAAACACAGCTTGGCCTGTAAAGGAAGCCTGGGAAAGCTATTTTCTAAATTCTTTCCACGTAGCACATGACCCGAATCCATGTTAGTCATAGAATTCAAACAGCAAATACAGATAGGTTGTACCTAGCAAATGCCCAGCAAAATCACCTTGGAAAAAGTGAGGTCTGCTACATATAAAAGGTGTTTAATGACACTAACAGTACGTAATAGGCAAGGTTTGTGCAAATTTGAACAACAGTTTAAATCAGGAACAACCTAGAAGTGCACAGCTGTGAACAAAGATTTGCATAAAGGTATTTTTAGCTATCATTAAGGAGCATGCTAGTAGTTAAAGGTGTATCTTTTAGCACCCTATGTAAGGATCATTCAGCACTATGGAGACAAGTTCTCAAGAAGCACAAGGAACATTTGTAGAGAAGACCTTTCCTAGTGTAAAATGAAGGTTTCACAAGCAAGCACTTAAAGTAGTAGCAGTCTGAGTCCCAGAATACTACTTCAAATCTGCAGCTTTTTAGAGGCAGTGGCCCAAGGTCTAAACAATTCAGCAATGAAATGCTAAAACCTGCCAAGGTAACCAAAAAATTCTGAAAAACTTAAACCAAGTAAGTGCAGAAGATACTCTTCTCCCTTGCACATTTGATGCTATTCAAGACACTGCTGTTGAAACCAGAACCTTTCTGCAATATTCTGCTACAGCTTTAAAATACCTGTAAATAATTAAAATTTGTTATATCGCATTACTGGATGTTATAACAATGGTCTCAGCAAGCAAAAGCAGGTCTAGCACTGGATTAGAGACTTACCTCTTTATAGGAGATCCACTCATATGGCTGGTTTGGTTTTCTAACACCTAGACATGGACCATTATCTAAGAAAAAGATAATTAGAAGTTACCCAAAAGTTAACCCAACTCCTCTGTCCTGACGCCACACTAACTACACTCATTGCGGTAAGCCTCTAGATTCTTTGCAGACACCTTCAGAGACAAACCCATTTGGTTGGTTCTTTTTTGGGAGGAGTGGGATGGTGGGGTGGGGGTGTCAGGGAGGGAAGCTGGGGAAGGACATTGAGACAACAAGGCTGGTTCAGGCTAAAGGAACACAGCACTGACTTTATTCACACAACTCTGCTTCACAAGAAGTCAGTTATATTTGCCTTCAAGAAAAATTTACATTCAATACATTTATTATATTGCTAGATAGACATTCCCTGCCCTCAAGGGGATTTCAAATGAGCCCAGACCTTTAATTCTTGACATATTGTTGAAAGAAAAGTATCTTTAGCTTAAGACTTACTTGATACTTGCACACCCCTTTGGAAGAGATCATAAACTGTTCTCACATCATCATAGTAGTAAACCAACAGTTCATTGCTGCTAAGAAGAGAGGACCTTCGAGCATGTTCACCACCCTAAGGAAACCAATTAGGAAGGTTAGACACACTTGTTTATTATAAATGAATTTCCTGAAGAAATAAAACCACCTCATCCATTAAATTGCTATGAGCCTTGGCAAATTCAGCTTCAGAGAGCTTCAATTCTTTTAGTTCAGTGAAGAGATTAGCAGGGTTTCCCAGGGCTTTGTTTAAAGAGTCAGACTTCTCCCTGCATTAGTAAAAACCCATCCGGCAAAATCTTATTCCTCCTCAGCTACCTATGACAGCACAGAGTAAGTGACAGAATGCCCTTTAACAGTCCTTACAGGGCTTTTTTTAAAAAATGCATTACTCTATCACTGCAGTATATATCACAGTTAATCCCATCAAGCTTTCTAAATCACTCCAGCTTCAACCCTGTAGATACAGTATTAATACTGAGATCCTAATCTACTTTACTGATTAAGATTACAAAAAATTATCACACTTCAAACTATGGTTTCAAAGCCTAAATGATTTTAAGGGTGGACAACACCACCCTGAACAAATGTTCGCGTAAGTGAAATACTCTATACCAGATAAAAACTGAGCCCTTTAATCCAATTTAAAGTTCCATCTTACAAAAAAGGCTTCTTCCTGATCTTGTCAGAGGCAGTCAAGACAATGCAACCTTGAGGATTAATCACCACCTTTCAGCAGGTGAGCATTTAGCACAGGCTACAATTGGAAGTCAATACAAAAACCAGCCTTTTCTAGAGTGATAAAATCATCTCATTTTATACCAATCATGTTTCACAAATTGCAGTTATGCAAGTACTATTAGGCCATGTGTATTAGTCCTGCTATGATGACAGACACCTGCAAAAGAGTTCTTGGCAGGAAGAACCTAGCTGGTTAAACAGAGGGTCTTGGGTTGACATTGCATAAGATTCTGTCAGCAGCTGCTGTCAACTCCCGGCTCTTTTACGAAAGTCAAATAATGAACTAATTAAATCTGTGCCCAAGTTGTTCATCATCCACAACCTCAAAAACCTTTTCAAATGCAGTAGGCTTTTCCTGGCCTTTAGTATATTCTCCTGTTTTCAAAGTACCCTTGAAGACCAGAGTACATTTGTTCATATAGAAACTAGATAAACACAGGTTCATCTGCAGAAGATGTCATATTGCCCATGTCCACAGAAAGGAGCTAGTACATTAAAAGGCACAGAGAAAGGAAAAAAACAACACTAAAACAAGTCTAACTTGTTTTCACAAAACACTATGGGTAATGCAGTGCTTGCCACTCCTTTGTTCAAGCCAAGGGTTTCCTTGTGTTGACACAGGCTGCTTAGGATTAGCAGTAACGTCAAAACATACTGTTGGCTCCACCATGCCTGAGGGGCAAGAGACCAAATTTTCATTTTCCTGAGAGAAAAAATAAGTATACTAGCAAGTGGTGCTTTGGTCACTAACATGCATATTCTGAGCAGCAAGAAGTGTAAACTAGAGTTTTCAAACCAGCCATTATAATTTAAAGCATGCCAATCCCTAGATAAACATGCAGCAGCTAAGGCTGATCACTTCATACGGAGACAAGCACATGTCTAATCAAGTGATTCCTGAAAGACAAGGAAAGCTAGAGTTCTGCTAATGTATCAGAAAAATGTAATTAGGCTTAAAAGTTTTCGTGAGTTGAATACTTCTCTCCATGTCTTCCATGCTAAAGGAAGAAAAAAAAAGAAAGTCACAAATGCAAACTCTTAAACACTAGGATGCCACTATTTTCTAGTAGTATCTATATTTCTTCCTTCATGCCTTAACTGAAATTGGGCCCAATAGAAGTATTTGGGGCTTTAACACAATATTTAATATTTGACAGCCATACACAGGCACTCAAATTAACAGCCAAAGTTGTGCAGCTAGCAGTCACCAGAAAAAAGAGCAATCCACAAGCAGACAGATCCAGAGACACCTACGACTACAGACATCCAGGGTGCACAAACTTGCAAAATGCAGGACAAATGCCCTATTTCTACCATCACTGTAGCACTGAAATTCTTAATATAGTGCATGACTGAGTACAGCATGAGTCTCAGCAATGCAGCCTTGCACTAGTCAGACTTTATTTAGAATAATCATTAATCTCCTCTCCCTTCCTACAGGGAAGGGATTCAAATGGATCCCAAAAGATTCTCACCTATACTTCTGAGAAGATCCACTGAAGAGAGATTAGATAGGGAACTCTGAACACAAGAGGGTTTCTTTCAGTGAAATGTAACCATAGTATGCATACTTTAAAGATTGTACTCCATTAATTGTGGCATCTACTCTAGAGGAGGAGATATTTCAGTAACTTTTTGTATCAATATTCAACTAAGTGTGCAATCTTCATGCTCATTCACTGATTGTTAAAATGTGTTACTGGGTGCCAGCCTACTGAATCTAAGCTTTCCAGAGATGGGAAATGATCTGGAAAAGCAGTAAATAGGATCATTTTCATACCACAAAGTTATTAAGATCTATTATCAACAATATTTAGAAACCCTATTCCAGTCACTGATTTCATTTAAACTTAGCTGGGCCAAGGAAATATACCACAAGTATGAATTAAGCATAGCCCTATTTATAGTTCAAATTTGTTACTTTGTTAATTTGTTCAAATTAACAAGTAGATTAAATATTAAAACAGTAGAGAAAATGAACTGCCTCCTCCCATATCTTTTTTTTTGGACAACACTGCTTACTCCTTAGATGTTTCAATATTGTATTACTTAGAAAAAACAATGTTAAGACAGAATTTGAGAGCAGTATTTGGTATTTTTCTTCAATGGAAGAGAATCCATCTTTACACAGGTATAAGAGAATGGAGTAACCTAAATGAAATTCTAAGCAAAATGTAATGAGAAACTGAATACCAAGTACTGCAGTACACCCTTGTTACTGTTATAGCAGTACTAATTCTAACAGACACTTGACACTTTCTTCAAAACATACATTCTCATTTGATTAGTTTGGTACAGCTTACAACATTAAAGGCTGTATCTGAACTGTTAATAGACAGAACTGGATAGATCTTGCTCATTTCAATCTGTTTTTAAAGCATGAGCTCTTTATCACTAAGACATGTTAACACACTCAACTGGTCCTCATTTAAGTGTTACTACTGTTCAGTCTTCCTACTAAAAGGTATTTTCTAAAGAGAAAATGAAAAATAATGCTGTTATACCTATCTTGCTCTAATCAGAGAGCTGATGTTAATTAGTACAATACGGATCAATAATGTGTTAAGCAGTTCAGTGAAGTCTCATACTACCAAACAATGATTTCAATTACAGAATCCAGCAGTGCTGAAGAAGTAAAGACACTGAACTGAGAAGGCTGCCAAGATTCTCAAGCAAATAAGCATCTATCATTGGGTTTATGGCCAGTTAAGAGCCACTGTTTTACCATCTTCCAATGCAACACGCTCCCCTTAAATCTGTTGAAGGCCATACAGACTAGTGAGGCCCCCCACTGCTGGAAAAAACTTTTACTGCTAGTTTGTTCCAGCCACCAAAACATGCTGTTCTACAAGACTATTCCACCCACTAAGTGACTGCTGCTAGGATTGGGAAAGTTCACCAAGAGAAGCAAGTGCTACCTTCTGAATCCTTACTATACACATGTAAAAAGAGGCATTCTAGGCAATTATCACATTACCAGAGCATGTTTTACTTTCCCCTTTGCATACTTCTAATATCAGACCATTACTGAGATAAGGAAAGCAAGTGCCTGGAAAGCATAGGGTTAAAATACTTTTAACTTAAGTCTAAGGTAGAGAATAAGGTTTGCATTGTAAGTCTGTGGTGTGGTAGCAGAATTTAGTAGTCTTAGTAACAAGAGTGAATTAGTTATATTCATCCTTCTAATGAGTGACTCTTACCATCCTTCTAATTTATCAGCTTGTCTGGAGACAGTGACTCCCAAACATCTGCTAGCTTAGGATACTCCTTGTCTGACCATCCTGTTGTGCTTCCAATAAATTCTGTACAAAGGTCACACTGCTCTTTATCTTTGCCAGCTCTCAGAAACTTGCAGATACATCTGGTTTCAGCTAATTTTGTGATTACTGGGACATCCAACTGTGTCAAAGGTGAGGAGTGCACCATGAGGAAGACTGCTTACGACCCCTGTCCACATGATGATAGGTTGAGAAAGTTGGGGCTGTTCAGCCTGGAGAAGAAAAGGCGGCATGGAGACCTCATAGCAGCCTTCCAGTATCTGAAGGGGGCCTATAGGGATGCTAGGGACAGACTCTCCATGAGGGACTGTACTCAGAGGAGAAGGGATAATGGGTTCAAACTTAAACAGAGGAAGCTTAGACTGGATCTGATGAAGAAATTCTGTACTGTAAGGATGGTGAGGCACTGGAATGGGTTGCCCAGGGAAGCTGTCAATGCTCCATTGCTGACTGTGTTCAAGGCTGGGTTGGACAGAGCCTTGGATGGCATGGTTTAGTAGGAGGTGTCCCTGCCCATGGCAGGAGGATCAGAACTGGATGATCTTAAGGTTCTTTCCAACCCTAACTTTTCTATGATTCTATGAGGAAGACTGCTTTCTTCATCTTGAAGACCCCTGCCCACAACTATTGGAGGGCAGTGCACAAGTGCCAAAAGAGAAAAGGTGTATTATAATGAGTAGCTTAATTAATTGTAATATCCCCACTGCTCTCTCAGGAACCTGATGAATATGCATGTTTGTGTGTAATAAATATCTGCTTGCTTAACTCCTCGATGTGCAAGTTAGGAGGAGCAACCCCCCTTGCACCTGGTGCCATAACAAATATACCTGCTTTATAACTCTCCTTGAGTTGTAGAGTCTGATTCCATGCTTCAATTACTTGCTATAATAACATGATATGTTTTAATAAATTCACTGCATGCCATAAAGGGAAGAATAGAAAATAAATGGTACTAAGATTTTGAATGGAGAGGCCAACTAGTGCTTCATTCTTCAACCTCAATATCACAAAGCATTGCAAAGAAAATGCCTGATTTGAGACTATGACATGCATTTGCTTTGCTGAAGTTCATTAAAGTTTACCTATTCCAAATTCCAAACTGCTTTGCCATGTGTTTACATGAGTTTGTAGTCAAATCTACTCTTAAGGACAAAGTCATGTTAATTGCATTTGATACAGGACAGCTAGGTACATTCTACCCACACAGAATAATGTGCTATAAAGGGAGAGTTCAGTTGCAAGTATTAAGAAAATCTATGATGGTAGCATCTGACTATGAAGAGTAATGCAAGAAACTGTCAGCCTTACAATCCTATGTTTTGTAATTATCTCCCTTGAAGACCACAACCTTTCAAAGCTGTCTCCTCCCTTCAAAAGGGGGAAACACGTTGTCTACCCTGAAGAAATACAGAGGCACTCTTGAAAGAATAAGTGGTAAAATCTTGACTCTATACTTAATAGGGGAATTGATATAACTGCTACTTGGGGAACCCCACCCATATAATCAGTTGCCTATATTTGCTTCTAAGCAGAAATTCCTCCTAGTCATAATGTTCCCACATCTTGCTTCACTATTAAAAAAACCCACCACCTAACAATAACTCTGCCTGCCTCTAAAAAGCATAAGACAAAAGCTAAGCCAGCACATCCAGAATTTAGCAGGCGGTTGCTTTAATTTCAGCTTACTCTATAGCTGGGATCAATTTGCAGGACTAACACATTTCCACAGGTCATGTGAGGACAACCAGTACCCTCTTCATGCTTGTAACCCTATATAAAGTTTCATCTGACAGCTATTATAATCTAAATATAACAGAAAAATATTAGCCTAATCAGTATACTCTGACCCCAAGACCTAATTAAATAGTTCATCACCTAAACATAGGGCCAGGAGCTGAAAACTGCACTGTGCTGACTTTAATATGGCCAAGCTTCCTGCCACCAGTCAGATCAGAAGCTCCATTTTTGCAGCACAGAATCTTCTTCTCCTGCGCTAGTTATTACCACTATGACCTCAGCAACCCTCAAACTAGTTCTCAAATTCAGGAAGCAAAAACACTGAGTTCAAGCCATATTTCAAATAACAAACCCCCAACCCAAACATGCCCCGAAATACATTCCCCACACACAAGTATAGTTTAGAAACATTTGTCTATAAATTAGTGTTTGGTCTCTCTCAATGCTGCCTCTTTAGGCTTCAAAATGAACAGCATTCAGTGAACAATAGTGAACAACAGCATCCACCAAGCATCACTTACCTCTACTTCCACAGATTGCATTGCTAAATCACATGGTGGTTTTAGTGCTTTCGGTCTTGTTGCATACCAGTAAGTTGTGAGAGCTGCAAAAGCACCGAAGCCCATAAGCGTGTTTGTTGGAAGGGTGCGCACATACTGCCTGACGTCCACAAGTTCTGGCATTCGTAGGTGTCTAAACAACTCATGTGCTTGCATTGCAATTCAGTGCAGTTGTTGCGATGCTGGAATCTGGTGATATGAAAGAAAGTTACACAAAAAGATTTGAAATCCCCTTTCAGTTCACTGTTGTTGTGGGAGACTGATGTATGCATTGTCCTACTGGCTAGCCACTATCAAAATTATCTGCCACTTGGCAGGCAATACCTTTAGACTGCTGTACTGCAATTAAATAAGCAAGTGATTAGTGGTTCATACTCCAGAAAAACAGGTGGGGCTGACAAGAGGCAATTTCTTCAGGGTTTTAATGCTACTTTTAACAGACACTGCATTTCAAAATAGAAAGAGTCAATTGTTTTGTTAAAGAACAGCATTTCACAAATGCAAAGTAGTTATTTGTAGAACAGCTGTACCAGGAGACTGTTTAAACAGTGTCAAGCAGGAAAGACTGGGACAGGGAGGGCAGGGCTGTAAGATGTTAACTTGCTTCCATTAACATAACAGAGAGCATCCTAATCCTACAGGAGCATAGCAGGAGCAGGATTTTTCACCTCTTAAATCCAGTAAAATAAACTTTTTTACTCTCCCTTCAGTTATGCACAGAAAGCTCACTACAGCAAGCTGCTTTCAAAGCCAGAATCCTCCCATAACTCCTCTTGCACCAGTAAGCTTCCTATTTGTCCCAGCACCATGCCAGCAAATTATCTGTGGTCATGAGGCACGCTAAAGCAGTGTCTAAGGAGGCCCAAGGCAGCAGCACACAGCAATATAATCAAGCACAGGAAGCACATTTGATTTGTCATGTTCACACAGAAGGAAGAGTTGACAGAGGCTGCTCCCTGCCCATGCTTTCTGACATGGATATTCCAGAGCAAGAACCAGCCACGGCGGGGGGGGGGGGAGTTGGGGGCAGGGAAGAGGACTGCCATCAGCTCAGCTGGTGCACTCCTCTGCAGCCAAGGTCTCCCGGGACGTTTGTCACATGTCAAACCCCCCAGCTCCTGCCCAGTAGGTGAGAGGTAAGCAGCAGGCAGCCAGCCTGCTCTGGGCCAATGGCAACCCACACCCAGGCACCCCACCGCCTGCTGAAGGGTGCCTGCCTGCCCTCCCGGCTGGCAGCACTGCTCACAGCCGCTGTCACCAGCCCAGCCTCCGGCCGTGCAGGGACAGCTGACAAAGGCTGCTGTCAGGATGGGGTGGGGGAAAGCAACACTTTCCTGCTTTATTGAAGAGCAACAGTTATATGCTTAGAGGATTTAGGTCCAGCCATGTCCTACGGGCAATAAAATTAAACAAAGGTCCTACACAATATCAAAATAAGTGTTTAAATAGCTACAACATATCATATAACAATACACTGCTGCAGGATGGCAGCGTCTCCCACACTGCCATCCAAACAGGCAGACTTCTGTGCTTATTAGCTTTAAAACCAACATACCAGGCTAAGACTTCAGATTGCTTCAGGAAAATCTCTAGTTTACAGTCCGCCCTTGAAATCTTTACTGCTGCAATCAGTTATTCAAACAGGCAGCAGAGAAGTTGTCTAGTTCACAAATGTCCAACCAGTATTTGGAAGGGATTTGCTACAGACAGCAAAAAAAAAAAAAAAATATAAAAGAACCATAAAATTAGTTCAAAGGGCCCATGGTTTCACAATGTTAGCAGAAGGACAGGCTGAAGTAAGGTCATGGATGGGGGCAGCGTCAGGATGGAATCAAGTTCCACCTCTGGAATGGTCCCGGGCCCATTGGAGGCTTCCCAGCTTCAGGCACTGTCCTCTCTCTCCCTGCTCCCTTTTCTTTTACAGCATGGCCTTAGGGTGCAGGGCAGTATCACCTAGACATGTACTGCAGGGCCACTACAGAAATGCCCTTTGGTTATTTGCACTGTGGTACACAGCAGACTATACTCAAAGTCCACAACACATCAGGCTGTAGTAATGGAAGGTAGAGAAGAACTGAAATATTAACTAGGAACACCCTAGCATAAAAAAAAAATAAATCAGTTACTTTAGCATTATCACACTATTTTTTTTTTTATGCACCAAATCATGCTTAATAGCACTGCAGGTATGAAAACTACCTCTTAATATACACCGATGAACAGTAAGAATAAAGAGTAATTCCAACAGGGAAGTCTTGGCTTATAGGTTAATCCTGCATATATCATAGACACCATATTATGAAACTAGGAAAAAAGGGGGGCTATAAACACATGTAAGGGTTAAGATCAATCTTCCTCAAGCCCCACAATAAGCAGCTTTGACTTTCAAAAAAGAGGTACTTGCTTTCCTCTCCGCATTAGTCATGACTTGTCTTGCACACAGACTATTGATTTAGGAATGCAACTTAATTAGAGAGTTACTCTCTCAAAATCTGTGGTGCCATCACTGCTAACAAGAAATAACCATGACTATTTCATTCACAGAACAGTCCCACTGTCGTCAAGGAGCTGCTACAATTTCTGCTGCACATCACTTTTCATTTCCTTGACCACTTGCCTGTAGAGCAGCCTGTACCACAAACTTTTCTTGAGCAGGTACATCACAAGTTATCAGCTATATAATGATACATTTTACTGCTTACATTTATATTGAGGGATGACTTTTTATTACACTTTCTGCCTCATCGGCAAAAAAAAAAAAAAAAAAAAAAAACACACAACCAAGATTAGGACAGAGTTTTCTGCAAGACTAAGCAATTCCTAGCTTCAACACTGTTTGCTAAATCAACTCTTGTTTTCTGTATTTAAGATAAAGCCAGATGCAAGAGGGTGAATTTATCTGCACTTTCAACATCAGGAAATGTGCCCCACCAAAGAAGGGGGCTTTGATGCTTTCCCAGTCTTCTTTGATCCATCTCAATGGTTACTTGGCTCATACTCTAATTGTATCAGACATCCAGGAGCTTTGATGAGACCAAGAAGAGCAGTTCAGAGCCTTTAGACTGAAATACAAAAGATCTTCTCAGTGGAGTGTGGATCTTACAGTCATTTTCCCCAAGGAAAGGCCCAGCAAAGCCTGTTCACTCAGGACAAGCTGAAAAGCCACCATCACTTCACAAACTCAGGTCCTGCAATTGCTTCTCATCCAGACAGAATCTCAATCACAAGGAACAGACACTCAAACTCAGCCCCAGTGAGAGAAAGGACACAGCAAGTGATGGCAAGTCACACCTGGAGAACCCAAGGAAGAAGATGCCCAATAAAAGAAGTACCAGCCTGTGATACTTAGGTTGATACATGTAGCAAAAAACTTCCACCAGAAGAGACAATGTTTGAGGTCAAAACCACCTTTTCCTCAATGCAATCAATAGGCCTTGGTTTGTCTTCAAGTCCAGAAAAAAAAATACAGAAAAAGATGCAAAAGAGGGCTTAATAACAGGGGAAAACAGCTTCAGAGATAGCTATGTGTCCTGGCTACCACTACCAAAACAGTTCCTGACATCCAACCCATGAAAGCATCCATCTGAACTCATCACATCAGTTTGGTTAAGGAGCTCTGTAGATCTCATGCAGCCAGCTCTTTGCTCACACATACACACATACACACACCCCACAGCACTCAAGACTCATTCCTTACAGCAGAGCCAGTATCTCAAGGCAATGACCCAAGTTGGCAGGACTCTGCCATCCTTTGCTGCTCCTACTCGGCATACAATGGGCTATTTACAGCAGGCAGCAGCCTGCCTATTGTCTATCCATAACCAGAGATCATTTGAGTGCAACAGAAGAGAATGGGAGAGCAGCGTCACCCTTTGCATTGCAAAGAAAAACAACCCCAAGAACCAATGGCTTTTCTTCCTCTCCATCATGATATTTAGATGAACAGCACACCAGTGCAGCAGTGGACTGCTACAAAGGAAGGCCCACCACATGGCATGAAAGATATGGCTGTGTTATTTTCACAGCTTCTTGAAGGCAGGGTTAGGGTTAGGGTTGCTACAAGACAAGCTGACGCATATACCTGCATGCTATCCCGACAGGTACTTGCCATTGCAGATTGGCTTTTTCTTACTGTTACAGGTTATGCTGAAGAGCTCCCATGGATCTGTTTTGCTTAAGTCTTTCACCACTCATTTTTTTTGAAAGAAGTACAGAATCATATTCTAGCTCCTTTATTGAGCATAAAAGAGTGAAATGCACAGCTTTGGCTATTAACAGGAGAAATCCTTTTGTCCAAATAAAATACTTGATCCTTATCTCAGAGCACATGTATAAGCATCTTAAATTCAAATAAGTCCAACGTGTCCCCAGATACATGCTCCCATAACTCTCTTTGTGCTGGCAAGGCACTCATTTGGTTGTGCACTCACACTGGGGGGTGATCTGGCAAACACCATTTGCCTGGGTTAATTCTGATGCTAGTTTTCAGCTAGGTCACCTTTTGTCTGGATAACCAAGTAACCATTAGCTCCCAGAGGGAAAGATGGCACAGCCCAGGAAGGAGATGGACTGTTGAAATACTACACCTTAAAACATGCAACTCCAAACACTGCATGCAAGTCCTCCCAGGATTTCCCCCGTCCTGCAGTAGAGGTAGTAACTTGACTGAGGTCTTGTAACCATCTGTAACAGAATCAAACTGTAATCACAGGAGGGAAGGAGGGAAACTACAACCAACTTCAAGGTACATCAAAGAAGAATCCTCAGTTTAAGGTTTATATAATATTAATGCAACAGCAAGATGTCTCCTGTGGTGCTGCCTGTCATGTATGCTGTGACAGTTTCTCCTTAGCCACAAAGGACCTTCCTGAACAAGCCTACTAACACTGAACTGTTTAATCCACTACTCCTCTGCTGCCACCATCATCCTCCTCCTCCACCCACCTTCCAACCTCCTGCTCCTCCACTGCTCCCTTCCCCCCTCCCTCCCCCTCAATTAAAATACCTAAATATCTTACACAGAATCACTTAGATCACCCAGCCAGGCTTTGGAGATATAAACTCTCCTTTTAAAACAGTAACTGACAAATACACTTTCCAGCAACAGTAAAGAGGGAAGAGCTAAAAAGCTGTTAGTGAGGAATGTATCCCATGCACAGACTGGAACAAGCAGGTCTTTAATATCCACCACCCTTCCCACCTCTGACCCCA
The DNA here is from genome assembly GCA_032466535.1 of Forpus xanthops. Classification (NCBI taxonomy): domain Eukaryota; kingdom Metazoa; phylum Chordata; class Aves; order Psittaciformes; family Psittacidae; genus Forpus; species Forpus xanthops. The sequence goes on from JASSUY010034679.1 coordinate 19,591, forward strand.
CTTAGGCTCCCGTCTGGCTTTGAGTAACCACAGGGCATCACACAATGGTTCAGATCGCCTCTGCTGCTTCAGCTTCTGTTCCTGCATTTGGGACAAGGCAGGACTAGAGGAAAGCAGCCTACAAGTTGGATTCAGCCCCATAAGCTGGGCCATGGTGATTTACTTCATAAACTGCAGCTGAAAGTAAAAATTGCTGAAGCCTTTAAGAAGCACTGCATACAATACTGATGTGCGAAGGCTCTGTGCCTAGCAACAAAAAAAGTCACAGCCCTGTCCTCAGACATTTGGTTGCAATCCTGTGGGACAACACCTGGATCCTTGCCTCTTAATGATGTCCAACAAGCAATCTGAGTGCACACCAGTGAGGTCACTGGAGTTTATTCAAGTTCAGGAGCTGAACCACATGACAAGAAGCTGCTCAATGCCTTTTGTGCAACTATAGTTGCCAAACAGTACTTGGTAACCCTGTAAATTAAGGAAAACCACTAGTTACCATTAAAACCTTTAAAATGGTGATTGATCCAAGTTTCTTTTGATCCATGCCTATACACACATTGACATGTCAGCCTTACTGGCTTCCCACCTTCTGAGACCACAGAAGATACAAACAGCT
>JASSUY010034679.1:20213-47437 GCA_032466535.1 Forpus xanthops
TCTTGCAGCTGAAATTAGTTTCCACTAGAATTTAGTCCCTAGAACTCAGATTTGCAAGTACACCGTGGCACTAATCTAATTTAACCTCAATCCAAATACAGTCTAGATGGAAATCGCTCTACAGAAGCAGACTTCTACAAACAAGCAGCTTTCTTGTGGCTTTAACAGCTGGAACAGATCCTGCATTCTACCCTTCCCAAGAAAAGGCTACTTTTCAGATAGCCCTGTACACTATACCAGGTTAACACATGCTTTAAGTACTCACTCAAGACTCTGCAAAAATTAGTTTCTTACTCACACTTCTGCCACCTCAAGTCTAGCAGAAGGCAACCTAGGTCAGGCACAGTGAGCCACATTGCATCACACCAGATTGTATTTACATTCAGAAAAATGTTTCAAAAAAGCATAACCCTTAACACAGGCTGGCCAGATCAGCAAGTACTTAAGAGAAGCAACTGGCTCACCGAGTGACCTCCTAACACCAGCATCACAAGAACGAGTATGACAAACCCAGCAACCTCTTGACCTCGGGTATTAAGTTATCCCTTGTTGTATTTCCTGAGTGATAGTAAGCATTTTCATCTAGCTTTCCTAGGAAACTAATCCATCCTCACGAGGCTATTAATGCAGCCCAACTGCAGAGGTCAAGTTTTCAAAACAAGACACATGCAGTATCAAACTAAAAAGCTTAAGAGTTTTGGGTTTAAGACTACAACTCATACAAAAAAGACAGAAGTCCTTTTCTGAAAGTGGGACACCATGTACTTCTGCTCTAACCTTACAGAGTCCAACTACAAAAACAAAACCCAGTTTTCCTCTAACTCTCGATAAAGCCATGCAAGTTCTTTTCAGTTGGTTTTGGGCAAACTTCCAGTACTACCAAGATTCAAATCCTAACCCCAAGGGAATATTTTACTATCATATTTTATTATGTAGATTAATAGCTCCCAATGTGAAAGGCAGCAAGGAAGAGCAGAAGCCTTGTGTTATCAAGCGTCCTTGTTCCAGGAGTCAGGCAGGATCTGCAGAAATGCAAGCCCCACATCTGCAGCCAGGGTTCAGCCTATTGCCTGTAAAGGTCAATGCTGTACAGCACTGCTCCCCTCAGCCACATGTATTGTAAGCCTGCATGCAGTGAACAAACAATCTCCCCTCCTTTTTATGAGGATTTATGGAGAGTTACCACTGGTTACATTTAACATATTACAAGATTTAGTATATCAGAACTTGTAATTTAGCACAGCAGGGAAGTAGGATACAGAAGACAGTCTTTCCATTGGGCTACCAGAAGCCTAATTTATCAGGCAACATATTCCCTGGGGCCAGAATACCTCTCTCCCTCTCCGCTGCACATTTGACAACTCTTGTCATTAGCCTTTCTGAGTCCAACCATTTTGTTTTAACTGTATTACCAAGACTTAGAGAAGCAAAAGACAACTCCTACCTGCTATTGCTTACAATAGTCACAGGGTTGTTTTCTTGGAGGGAAAGAGAGAAAGAGAAGAAACAATTTGACTCGTCCCCACTGGGGACTGATACACTGAAGACAGAGAAGGTATAACCCTCCACTATTGCCTTCAGAAAATCCCATGGGAGTGGAGCAATGAGGCAGCAATCAGCTACAGAGACTTTATTCAACTAGAGAGTCACCCAGATAACTATTTTGAAGTTGCCTTTCCTTTCATTTTGAACTACTGGCTTTGTTTTTCCACTAATCCAACCTTGTACTTGCCCTTGAAGCAAGAAGCTACTTGAGGATTTGCTTCTAAATCACTTACTTTGAGCTTCATCTTGGCCAATTTGTAGATATAAAACAGCATCCACCAAATTTAGAAAGTGCCTTTTAAATTCACTATAAACATGCCGTCCTCAGAATAGGCTAAAACTATTGGCTTAAGACCTTGATTATACTACACACAACAGCTACTTGCAACTGTAAGCTTTAAGTTTTCCTCATCAGCCATCCTCAGAGTTATTCCAACCCAAGCAAGCTAGATATCCTTGGACCTTAAAGGATCAGGCAGTGACAGCATGGTTACATGACGAATTCTGTATTCCAGTTTTTTGCATTACTAAAACTGCTACTGTTACAAGAAGAAACAGGTATTTTTTTCAGTAAACTCAATGCTTCCTTGCACTCAGAATTTCTTAATCCAAGAAGTCAGATCCAAATCTCTTCAGCTGACAAATCTCAGCTTCTGAGTTTGAGAGCACACTCCAAAGCAGAGAGGCAAACATAAATACTCCTAAACAGGCCCAGGAGATGGCATGGCTCCCTGTAAAGCAATGTGTATGAAAGAAAAAGTCCGTTAACACCACATGAGATAGCTCCGTAGTCCAGGTATAGGCATATAACCATAAGCAGTTTCTTCAGATGTCACTTTCCCTATCACAGGACATGTCCACCACATTGCAGTCCCTAACCCAAGCGAAGCATATGCTTACATGGATTATTCAGGCCAAGAGGATGTCTACAATACCCCAAGCAACTCACAGACGTGCCCTTTAGAAATTCAGGCTTCAAGTGTTGCAATTCCTGTTCAACAAGAACGAGAAATGTATGCACCCTAGAACAAAAGCACCATGCAATCAGGCTAAATCCCTGCGCTGTAGCACTGCAAGTCCTACCTAACAGCAGAGGAGGCCTGCAAAGTCAAACTCACCGAACCTTCCATTTTAGGCCAGTGTTCCTCACGCTACATTTCCATACACGCTCTCAGCTGCTCAGACAGAAAAAAAACAATGTAAAAAAAAAAAAACCGTCAAAAAGTTGCGTCAAGCACATGCTGCACTCATGCCTGTAACAGCGACCTAGTTGAAGGCAAGGTCCAGCAGTACACCTAACCCGCTGAGGCTGGTGGGCAGCACGGTGCCCTCAGTGCTCCTCACTGCGGTCCGGGCGGCGGGCAGCGCGGGGGCTGCTTTTCCGGGAGCGAGGCCTGGCCGGAGAGACCACCTTGCGGCTCGAACCCTTTGCCGTGGGGAGGGCAGCGCTGGCTCCGAACAATGCCCTGCCAGCCGGAGCTGCCGCAGCGCCGGGGGGAGGCCGGGGACAGCCGGCTGCGCTCTCCTGGAGGCTTTTGTGCAAAGGGAAGCCAAGACGGCTCCGCGGGACACTGTCCCCGCCGTGGGGCGGAAGGGAAAACCCCACAGCGGCAGCCTGAGGGGATCGGCGCCAACACCGGCCCGCCGGCACCCACCGCCCCTCGCTCGGCCCCTCAGGTGACAGCACCAGAGCGGGCCGCCTCAGCCGCGCGGTGCAGGGCCGGATAACTGCGGTTGGTGCCGCAGGCCCCGGCGGAGCCAGCCCACCTCAGCGGGGCCAGGCAGGTTGCGACGAGCGAGTCCCTGACAGCCCCCAGCCCTGCGCCGGCGGCTCAGCGCGGCGGGACCTGCGGCTTTATCCTCGCCCCTACTCTCCTGCAGCACCGGTGGCGGCTGCACCCCCGAGCCCCGCTCACCTCCCGCCGACGGCGGCGGCAACAACGACGACCACGGCTGTACGCCGTTCCCCCGGCGCCGCCCTATTTAAGCCGAGCACGGCGGGAGCGGCGTGTCCGCGTGCCGAGCCCGCCTCCTCCGCCCGCCCGCTCGCGCCGCCCGGCGGGCGTTAGGACCCGGGCCTGCCCCGCCGCCGCGCCTCCCGCCCCGCCCCTTGCCCTGCCTCTTCCCTGTGCCCGCCGGGCTGGCCCCGGGCCTGATGGGGTCCTGGGGTCGGTGCTGTGCCGTCCGCAGCACCGCTGGTACGTGTCGGCCTGCCTGTGCCGCAGTAACCCATAACGGAACCGCGGGGAGGGCCGTGGAAATAACGTAGGTGCGGGGACAAACGCTGCATGAGCGCCGCTTCACACCGAGCTGACAGCTGGCAGGGGAAGCGGTTCTGACGGCCTCGCAAAAGACTTCTGCATCCCGTACACCTAGGCCACAAGGACCTGTGCTTCAGTGTGAAAGCGTTGGAAGGGGACAGTGACCTTGCCGAAGCCTAGAGGGTCATCTCTTCACCTTGTTCATGAGGGGTTGAGGGTGTGAGGTGCTCCCTGCTAAAGCAGAGGCAGCTGGGGCTTTGTCAGCCGTCGCTGATGGATAGCTGGTTTTAGTTTGGCCGGGTACTTCAGTAGTCTGTTTGACCTGTAAATTGTCAACCACATCTCAAAGTCCCACTGTGCTGCATACTCTGCATTGCCGTAATTTTCTTGCGTTTCGTGGGTATTATTTGGATGTATTTAAGTGTGTGGGCAGGATGTGGCCATACACATTCATATATATATATCTATAGTATTTTGAAAATTACTGGAGGTGCTTGTATTTTACATGGAGGGAACCACCATTCCCTGATGCTTTTGGTTTATACTGGAGTATACTAGGCATATGACTTCCTGCAAAATAGAGTTTTTAACAAAAGAACAAGTCTCTATTCACTTTATAGCACAAAGGAGGAGAGCATTTGTGAAACTGCCGACAGTCCCCACTTAACTGAACTTGGGTTCACACTGTGGAGTGGCTCCAAAATGCAAAATAAAATCCTGTCTTGGGAGAGGAAGTGGAAGCGGAGAATCCAGGAATGCTGCATGCAGCTGCTAATGGGCATGGAGTCCATGGCACCACTAGGACCTGTCCACATAAAGCCGCAGAGCACCATCAGCATAGACTAGCTGCTCTGCAATGGTTGGGCTCTGCTGGTTTGCTCCTATTGCACCACACTTCATGCTCATGTAGACATAGCCAGACTCTGCCAAGTGGTTTTTGCACTATGTCCAGGGTTTTGAAGTAATCAAGTGATGTAGAAATGCACTGTCTCAGGCACTGGTGACTTCACGTTTTGTGCCAAATGCATCTAGGTTCTGCTGCGAGGACTCAGTCAGGAATCAGTATGATTAGACTAAAGCCCATTTATTGATGGCGCAGTTACAGTTTATATACTTCAGGCTAACAGCTCTAACATTACATGTCTTTCTACGATTGGTTACATATACTTAGCAACAAGCATACTATTGGTTAACATACTTTGTGAGAACCTAAAGTGTAGGTTTTGTAAGCAAGCAAGATTTACAGTCCGATTTTAGCAACCTCCTTATCTTAGCTCCCTCTTATATATATGCAGGCCTGCATTCTTGTTTTGTTAGCTATCCAGGAGTTACTTCGTTTCCACAGTCGGCTGCAGAGGTAGCCAGGAGTTACCCCTGCTACATGGCCAGCTGCACATAGTTGTTTTCACTCAGAGCAGGCATATGTCCATTCTCTAACAAGAAATCACATACAAGATTCCATCTGCCAAACAGCAAAATCTATTATGATTTTATCTGCTACACTAATTATTCCTTCATTATCACATCTTTCTCCACATATGGGTTTCTAAAGACATAGGCCACAAGTTTTAGCCTTCTCTCGGGGAAACTTAGATGAACTGATTTTCCCTTTTCTCACTGGAAAGAGGGTTTCTTAAAAGTCTGTCACTTGCACTTAACCTTTTCATGAATCCTGACATCAACAGGAGACTGTGAAAGTTCCAGTGATGCAATATTTAAATAGGCATCTCACTAATGCCAGGGATCACCTCTCTACTCCTACTTGACACTCACAAGATTATACATCCACGGATGACATTACTCTCTGAAATTGGCCTTTTTCTCAGCTGATCAGAAAAGAGAGGGACCTTGTCTCAACCAAACAATGTAGAAAAACATACATAGGGAACAGGTAAGTAGGATGGGATGTAAACAAAACCTACAACGATAATATTGGACTATCCTACACAGGGAGCTAAAGAAGCTGGGGCTCCTGTGGATCAGTGGGGTCTAGGACCCCTTAGCAACTACACACACATAAATTATATTTGAGATCTCACCAACTCTCTATCAGCAGACAGGGCATACAGGCTCTAAACCCATTTTGTCAGGGAAATCTCCTCTCATTAAGTACATCAGATAAACCAAGTAAAGGCATCCAAAAGGAGATTCTGCCTTTCCTGTCTGAAAAGAATTCCCTGTATTCCACTCTATGCCCATTGTCTCGTTGTCCTGGGCATTGTTGAGAAGGGTCTCTCTCCATCTTCTTTTCCCCCGCAAAATGGACGTTTATACACATCAAGACACCCTTACTCACCCCTCCTCAAAGCTCTCCTTTCTTCAGGCTGAACAATCCCATCTTGCACAGCCTTGCCTTATATGACAAAAGCTCCAGTCCATTTACCATGTTCGTGATCCTTCACTGAACCCTCTACAGTATGTCCATGTCTCTTTTGTATTGGGGAGCCCAGATCGGATGTAGCACTCCAGGCATGGCCTTCCCAGTGTTGAGGAAAGGGAAAGAATCATCTTTGCTTGACTGTCTGTACATGAGGATGGGCCACTACTGAGCTCGGAGAAGGTGATCCTCAAAAAATCAACCAGCTTCCTTGGATCCCTCTTCTCTCCAAGAGAAACAGGCTAAACATCCTCTAATAAGATTACTCAAAACAGAGGACTTCTATTTCAGCAACGTATGGATATTATAATAGCCTTTTTAGCACTAGTATTTGCATTTCCCAATATTATTGATATCAAAGTACTATTCTTACATACCTGTATTTGCTGTCATTGACAAAATAAATTAAGCATCCACCAGAAAAAATATCTCAGCTGTGTTCTTTTTATTTTGATTTACAGGGCATGCACATCACTCTACTGAATTGGGTTATCCCAAGTGTATCATTTTCATACAAAACAAATTGCCCAGCCTTCTACCATACTGTATCTGCATCTGCTAACACTTGTGTGGAATCTCAAGAGGAAAAAACCCAAAGAAATGTTATGTAAATAAGCACTTCAAAATGTCTAGCATACATTGCAATTAAAAAACATGAGCTACTGGGTCCATGGAGCAGGCATAGTTACTTATGTCTTGTCAAACCCCTTCCTCGTGGGAAATGAAATAATCCTCATTTTACATTTGTAACTGCTTCACACACTTGAGAAAGGGAATGTAAGTCCTGATAAGAAATGCCAGGGAGAAGGAAGACTCTGTAGCAGGGAGTGAGCAGGGAGCTGAGGGCAACTCCAGCAAAGGCAATGCTCTCCCCCAGGCATGCCAAGTGACAACAGATTCTTTTACCAACAGCCCTAGGCAAGCTGAGGTGACAGCTCAGGGCTGGGGCCCATGTGGAGACCCAGTGGGCAACGGCAGGAGCCAGCAGGACTGGAAACAAGGCTGGGACACATGTCTAGGGCCCATCCAGGAGACAGGGCTGGATGTCCCTCCAGGTTGCATCCAGGAAAAACAAAACAGGAATCTGGGAGAGGAGGAGCAGGGAATAGCTTAAGTATATCCCCTGGGCAGGGGCATGGGTGGGGGTCCCACGCAAGGCTGCTCAGGGTCATTAAGGTCTACAGGGGTCCCAGGACCCCTGGCAGCAACACCAATGTGCTACAGTCTCACGTAAATATATGGCTTGTGTCTGGCTGCAAGTCACCTGGGGTATTTATAAAAACATAAAGTAGTTTAGGTCGGAAGGTACTTTTAAAGGCCATGGGCAGGGAGGGACATCTTCAACTAGATCACACTGCTCAGAGCCCCATCCAGCCTGGCCTTGACTTTTTCCAGGGTTGGGACATTTACCACCTCCTTCGGCAGCCTGTGCCAGTGTTTCACCAGCCTCATTGTAAACACTTGCTTCTTTGTATCTAGTCTAAATCTCCCCCCTTTTAGTGTAAAACCATTACCCCTTGTCACACTTCTTTTGATGCAGCCCAGGATACCGTTAGCCTTCTGGCTGTGAGCACACATTTCTGCCGCACGTTGAAAGTGACATGGGGACTTCAGTTTCTTTGGAACAAAACTATAGTGTGTGAAGAAGAGACTAGAATAAGGTATCTTAGGCTTGCAACAGATGAACTCATTTTTGAGGACAACTGGGTCTGGTTCTTTTTATGCCATTTTTTTCCATGTTTATGTAAGTATACAGGTGCATTTTTATCTAAGAAACAACACATCATATTGGGCACAATATCCTAAAACATAAGAGCTGCGTAGAAACAGGAAACTCTGCCCTAGGTCAGAGAGAAAAATATATTTGGAAGGGTTCCTGAAGACCACAGTCGTCTGTCTTCCTTACACACAAATAGCACAAACTCAAACACACTGATGTCATGAATGAGCTGTATTGGCAGCACTCTGAATTAAGGCCTGCACAGAGCCAGTCTAAACCATGGCTTCTGCACACTTACTATGGTCACACTTAAATAGTTCTCCAACTTAGAAAGACAGAAATATGGAAGTCCTGAATGTATAAAAGTTCCATGAAGTACACGAGATACCTAACCAGCAAAATTAAATGTTTGCAAAATCATCTGTTTAAAAACACAGGAAAGTAAAAATTGCAAAACTCCTATTGCATACTGGAAGAGAGACATGATAGATATATATACACACATAGATGCACAAATATAGAGAGATATTTTCCAGCAAAAATAGAAACAAAACTACAAAGCCAACTTGAGAAACTACATGTTTTTAAACATGTAATGATTTTGTTGGGTTTTGAAGATTTTGTGGGTTTTTTAAAAGCGGGAAGGATTTTTCAGCTGTTCCTGCTATTCCTTCCACTTTTTGTTATGCCTGTTTATCAAATATTTCTCCTCCTGCTCCCCAGCCCCTTGAGGATAAATATGCAGTTTATTGTTTGGGATTGTCTGATGGCTAGCAGCTGTATGAACTGACAAAGTCCCCATTTGGTTTATGCTCAGCACATAGGAACTGCCCTTCCCATAGCACTGGGGTATGAGTTTGAACCCCAGAAGATAGGAAGGAGACAGAGAAGTCCGATGGAAATAGTATTTGGTCAGTAAAATAACAACCTGGCTGTAACTGATTCAGATTGCTTATGTCAGACTAACAAAAGTGTTATTTCCTCAAATGACAAGGTAGCTATATAATGACACAGGACTGGAAAAGCCAGCATAAACCAGCAACAAATTAAATAGTGTTTAAGGCAGTTAATTTGCCGCTGGGCATTTTTCTTTCTCTGACCTTTCTTTCACAGGCTGCATTTCTCCCGCTCTCTCCTCCAACCTATACATGTTTACTAGCGAGTTTACTACTTGCTTCATCCAAACAATCGACATGAAGTGTTTCAAATTTGAGAGTTATTTCAGTAGAGCCACAGACGTAAGAAGGATATTCGACGGGTTGTTTCTGCCAGAGGAATACAAACAAGGCAACTTCACTTTTCCTCTTGCAAAATATTTTCCCAATCATTGTTCCCCTGTTTGTTTATCTTTTTGAGGGTCAAAGGCATTACACAGAAAAGATAAAGTTTACATGCTCTGCTTCTGACATCCACTTAAGACAGAAGATGCAATGTGTAAAGCTTACTACACAAACGCATAAACCAACAATAATGTTCCATCTGCTTAATTGAATATCAAGTAAAATATTACACAGAAATCATTAAAGCAAGAAAGCTCAGAAGTTAAATATTTATTATGTTTAAACTCCAACTAAAAAACAAAGTACCTGTGTCAAAAACATAAAATACCATCCCTTCTGCTGGAACATTCTGCTGGAACACGGTCTCTTCTGGCTGACAAAGGAGTTAGTGGTTGTATTTGGTTGAGCCTACAGCTGGCTAGCACACCTTTAACACAAAACCAAACAGCAGAGCACCAGGTAGTGCCAGACTGCATTATACTGAATGTTTCTCACCATCAATGACCTCCAAATGCACAGCATGCTTTCACAGCTTCACATACCCACACCTCCTTGCAAATATTTCTAAGAAGTATCTGTGCACAAGCACAAGTTCAGCCCCTGGAGCAAGCCAGATGTCATGGCAAGGAACATCTGCTTTTAAGGGCTCACCTTCCCCAAACCTGCAGCTAAAAACCATGCTCCACCACTGCAAGAATTCATTTGGGCTCCTCCAACTCAGTGTTAGTGCCTACAGCGGTCAGAAAGGGAACACAAAAAGAATTCATGAGAACCAAGGCCTTTTCAAAACGCAAAGAGGTTATACATAGTGATCTCGATGCCCTGATTTTATATTAGTGCCTAGGTTAAAAAAGCCTCAACAAACCTTATTTCTTATGAAACACGTCTGCATACTGGAACATGTACATCAAGTCTGTCATTTGCATTTTCATATAACACCAATGTTGCAACGCTTAAGCCATGTGTGCAAACAGAGCTCTGCTTTTGAAAGGGTGGCCCCACATCTCTACTGCTCTAGCCTATCACATACCAAACAAGGTTGAGCCTGCAGATGCCAGTCCATGATGATGTGTCAGCAGGCCTTGGAGGTTATCATCTTCAACAGAGGGAGGAGATCCACAGAAGCCACCCAGGTAAGTCACCAAGCACCAAAAGATGCTGAAGCAGAGTCTGGTGGACAAACCTTATGATTCCCATGCATGGCAAGTACTGCTCCAGTGCTTGGCTCCTGTGGGAAAGAGGGACTAAGTGCAGGGAGCTCAGGTTGGCAGCTGAGCTAGGATTAGCTCAGGCTTTAGGTAATGCTCCTTCTTGGCTACAAAACAGGCTGCACGCTCCTTCATGCTTTGGTGCAAGGCTGTGTTTAAACAGGGCGAGAGATAAAGCCAACACACAGGTTAACGTTACTGGGAAGACAAGCCCTGGAAATATTTTTAATAAAAGGCTTGTAGGACATGGATAAGATCAGCATGACCAGCATACACCACATTAAAGTATTCCACAACAAGGTACGTCAGAAAACTACATCTCCATTTGGGATAAAAGCCAATCCACGGATTGAAAGAATGCTTTGTCAAGGACCTTCATCATAAATCATCTGTATTGTCTCTGGAAATGGGTGGAAACAATTCCACTCTCCACACTACCAAAGATGGGGTGATTCACCAAGATGTCACTGCACAGAAAAATAAATAGGACTGGCTTGTGAATAACAAACCCTCCTATGCAAGCTTGTGTTTACAAGAAATAAATGTGAGAAACAGGCTTAATATGCCTCTCCTTGGTAAAAACAGTGTTGATAAGTGGAAAATGAGCATCATTGGGCTCTGTTTGTGTTATCAGGAACTACCACTGATCAAATTACATGTTGAACATATATCCAGTTCTCTACACGAAATAGCTACAAGGTATAGGCACCATTTCCCTGCCTGTGAGCACGGGGCAGCATGCACCTTGCCATTGTGCATAGACTCAAGCAAGCTTTAGAGTTGGGACACTGAGTAGTTCTTGGACATGGAATTTCTCTATCCCATTCCTGAGCAGCAAAAGCTGGTCAATCCATCGCTTCTGACCTGGTGCTTGGCCAGCCTCTCCAACTGCATATTCATGACACCTACCATCCCTACTGCCCACCACGGAGACCTCATTTATCATACCCCAAATCTTCCCTGGCTCCAGCCATGACCTCCCATCAGCGCCACCCTGCATTGCCTTGCACAGCAACGCAGCTCAGCTGCAGCAGAGGGATCCCTGGCATGGGATGAAGGACCCTGTGCCCCATACAGGGGTATATTTGTCCTTGCAAGCTGCTCTCCCCTAGCCAGTGTTCAAGCTGTTGCCTAGAGGCACATGCAGAGGATGCTTGAAGTTCCTATCCTACACAAGACAGGAGGTGGCACATCAGTGGTCACTACTGAGAAGTGACTCAATGAAAAGATGATGTGCAACTTCTTGTCTTGTGGGACGGGCTCATGAACATGCCTAGGGATAATAGTCCAAGTTTATTCTCTATTTTTCTTTCTTATATTTTAAGATGCAAACCTCCTGGAGTCAGCTACATCCGATACTGTTTAAAGTGATGGGTAGGTGTTTATCTTTGGAAGGATGTCTTTTACTATGCCTCTCGGTAATGAAATTCCAATTTCTAATACAGAGATGGGCCTGGAGGAATATTTGAGTACTACCTCATGTAACAAACTGCTTGATAATTTTAAACATTATTGTTTGAAGTGCTTGGCTTTATTTTTATGTAACATGCATAGACACCCACATATTGGTACTTTAGAAAACTGGTTTTCCAAAATCTCTTCCTAGAAATATCTATCATCAGCAGCAAACTTTTACTAGACCCAAACCCTCTAATTTTCTGTATCACAAAAATAACTACATTAAGTTCCTTCCTTATATTTTCTTCTATGAAAAAGTGGAACAGTGGCAGATCCTATTCCAAGGTTGTTTAACCCCTGTGTGATAATGAAACTTTATATGACTGCATCTTTTACGTATTTCTGAGGCTCCAATCTCTATCAGGTTAAGAGATCTGAGTTTCTTAATCACTACCATAAATTTGGAATCCAGAAGTATGATGGCATTTACAGAACACAGAGATAGGTTTCCACTGCCTGCAAGTGCTGTGCAGTCTGCCAGCAGACCAGGCAGACAACACCAGCCAGATCTGATGTGCGCAACAAGTGAGCAACATGTGAGCACCTCCAAATCCTAACCAGGCTCTCACCTTAGTATGTTTTTCATTGCCTTTATAATATCTGATTTTGCTGTAAGCATCAATAAGGATGATGGACCTTGCCTCTTTCAAACTCAAGCTATCAACTCAGGAAACAGAACTAGAGCCTCCAGAATGGGCTAGTGAGTCCCAGATGCCACCAAACAACCCAGCACAATCATTGCTCCTCAGTGGCTAGGACCTGTTCTCAACAAAAGCATATCGCACCTTCAAAAACAAGTGAGCAGCCTGAATTTTGATATACAGGCAAAACACCCCAGCAGTTGGGTCACTATTGACATAATTACTTTTTTTTTTCCACAGGGCAAAAAGCATGGCAACTGTCCTGGTTTCAGCAGAGATAGAGTTGAGTTGATTGCCTTCCTAGTAGCTGGTGCAGTGCTGTGTTTCAGCTTTAGTCTAGGAACAATGCTGATAACACACTGATGTTATAGTTGTTGCTGAGCATCGCTTACTCTCATCAAAGACTTTTCAGTCTCATACTCTGCCAGTGAGGAGGGGCAGAAGAAGCTGGGAAGGAACAGTGACAGGATACCTGACCCAAACTAGCCAAAAGGGTATTCCATACCACAGCACGTCATGCCTAATATATAGACTTGGGGGAGTTACCTGGAAGGGGCTGATCACTGCTTAGGTTGCACTGGGTATCAGTCAGCGAGTGATGAGCAATTGTATTGTGCACCACTTGCCTGTCTTGGGTTTTATTCCTCTCTCTGTTCTTGTTGTCTCCCTCTCCATTCTCATGAGCATTAGTACTATTTATTTAAATTATTGAACTGTTCTCATCTCCACCCATGGGTTTTACCTTTTTTTTTTGATTCTTCTCCCCATCTCACTAGTGAGGAGGGAGTGAGCAGATGCATGGTATTTAGTTGCCAGCTGGGGTTAAACCATGACAGCAGCATATATATATTCTCCCTACCTGTAGAGAAAAGCAGAGTTAAGAGCTAAGAAATCAACAGATTGATAAGACTAGTAAAAAGAGCAATGTTTTTTATGTTTAGACTTGAAGTTTAATGTTAAATAAAAATTATTTAAATTGATGTGCTGATTTTGGCCAGGATTAAGCCAATTTTCAGTTTAGACTCGCTAAACTAAAAGCAATTATATTACTTCAAGAGGTATAAACATTTTACAGTCTCTTTTCCTATTGACCCCCCCCTTCATTATTTATATTTTGAAGTCAATCAATATTGCAAAGACATTTAAAGATAAATCATACAACCAAGTCAATTTAAAAAGGCAACTTTAAGCTATGCTCCCTGCAGTAGCAGCCAGCACTGCCTGGGGTATCTGGTTGTGGTGGAGACTCTTGCAAGGCCAGCAGATGGGGGCTCTCAGCATCAGTGACAAGGTGTGAAGTGCAGGGCTCTGGTGTCGGGCACAGGGATGTTGTGGACTCTGAACCAGACTGTTCTGGCAGGGTACTTTCCTGTCCTCTTGGCCTGGGCTGGCTTCCCTTGGAGGGGCTGCTTCTCTGTAAAAGGGGCAACGGGTGCAATGCTCACCCCAAAGCCATGAAGGAGCCCTTGGCCAAGGAGCGAAGACCACACTCGCTTTCCCATCTCACCTGCGTGGCGGCAGGTACTGCTATAGCTACACATGCAGTTTCTATTACTTCTATTATTTACTTGCTGACAGAGCTTCAAGATCCCACACATTTAAGGCAGGTTTTTTCTGAAGTGACCATGAAGGAGGATGACGCGGGGGGATTAGTGTGGAACACTGAGTCCATTTTTCTAAAAGAAAGCAAAATCAAAACAGACTTCTTGCTAAAATTGCTAAGGGTTGAAACATACGATTTGGCACAAGTCATTGAGGAATGCAACGTACCGGTTTGGCTTGACTGAGTTAATGACAAGCTGAACATTATCTCATAAACCTAGACAAATAAGTTTTTGCTTACTCGTTTTTGTGTTTAGATTATTAACCGCCCATCTACAGGGTTAAATGCAGGTGCTGTGCTTTTCACTAAACCCATGGTGTTTTAAGAGTGAAACAAAAACCTTCACAATTGCTTAGCAAATCTCAATGTGGTAAAAAGTTCAGCATCCCATACAGCTGCATGGTACTTGGTTGCCAACTGGGTTTAAACCATGGCAGCCCCTTCAGGGTTTGATATTAGAAAGTTACAAATGTGCAGCTTGTGTTGGACCTTTCACATGACAAGAGCGCAAATGCAAACTTCCCTCTGCTCTCTTTAACTAATACACCTTAACAGGCAACATAAAGCACAGGCAATATTTAGGTAACAGTTTAGAGATTAGCTGGCAACAAATTAGAAAATTTAGAAATTTAAAATTAGCTGTTAACAAAAAATAAAGGGGAAAAAATAATCCAAAAGCTAGTAACCTTCCCAGAAAGTGTGATAATACTTTTCCCATCATTGGAAATTGCTTTATCCTCCCTCTATAATGGCAGGGCTCTGCTCTGCCTTCAGCTGGTTTATGATCTCCTCAGCTGGGGCTGCAGAGCACCCTGGTGATAATCATGCATGACCCCCATGTCTTGCGCTCTCTTTGGATAGAAAGTAATGTTCCACCAGGTGCATCCTGTAGTACATCCCTCTTACTAAGCGCAGACTCATCTTGACCCGTCGGTGGTAAGTGCTGCAGCTTTGTAAAACTGCAAGTTCATTCATTTTCCTTCAGTACACTCATTATTCTCTTTTTGTTTTCAAAGGCTTGTCAAATGCAACTTCCTCTCGACTGTTATCTACCCCACTAAGCACAGGAAGAAAAAACCTTTTCAAAGCCCAGGCCATAAACCCTGGAGCAGCCAGTTACAAACTGTGCTGAGTTACCAGAAATCTTGCTTTCACAGGGATGAAAGGAACTTTATCACATTCCCAGAAAGCAGTGGAAAGCAAGCCTTTGCCCTGTGCAGGAGATTTCCCTGTCATGAAAGGGTCTGAGCTTGCCTAGAATGCCACAGAAATGTCTCAGCATCCAGCAGCATCACTTAGCCATTCAGAAGATAAAGTAAAAGCTACATCATCCTAAACCACATCGCCTACTGTAACATAGGGTGCGAACCACGAGGACATTTCTGATGGGTTAATTTGATAAGAACAGTGAAATGGAAACTCAAAGCAGGGGGAGCCGGAATGCAGAGATCCTCTTCAATGTTTTCAACCAACGCAACCAAATCATATACAGCAATAATCTCCTCCTTATCACTATAGTAACTAATAAGCCAGCACTCAATTTTTAGCAGTCCTTCAGTGTGATTACGTATGCACACAGTCCACATACAAACCCTCAGGCCAGCTAATAGCCTCCTTCAGCTTCTTCTGGAGTTGATGAAAAACTTTCTCTTAGCTTCAACAGAATATAGATCTGGATATGAACAATTCACAGCAGGTACAGTGTACTGCCTAGAAGACCTATTGCTGCTCAGTGAGTTTTTTATCTACAGTAGGATGGCACTGGTTTTCCACACTTGTATCTAACCTTAGTACAACCAGATTTTAAATGCACGTAGAACTTTAGAATGAGTATGTCTTAAAAGGAAAGTTCTCCAGCAAGTAAAAAATTCCCTCCAGCATCCATAAGTGATTCCCACAGACTTTTACAGTGCCAAAGCAAATGGGTTTGACCGAAGTGTCTCTGACAATTCTGAAACTTTAAGAATCCAAATTCATCATGATATCAAAAATATTTCTCAAGAAAGAGGCATTACTAAGCTTTTACACTGATAGAACATGTGATGCATTAGCACAGCAGCAGCACCCTTCTGCCAAGGAGGAACTTTGCTGCAGGACATGGAAATACAAAAGGACCTCCTCACCAAACCGAACTTGCAAAGCATCCCTGGTTAGAGAAAGAGCAGTCTAAATCTTGGGAAGCAGGACTCTAAATATGCATTTTTTGGAGGGAGGGTCTTGGTTTTTACTTATTTGAGACCATAGCTGTAAAAGTAATTTGTTAATTATCATTAAGAACTAAAAACGTGAAACAAATTCAAAGTGAAAGGTCAAAAACACTGTTTCAAACTCATAGGAAACTACTTGTATCTTCCAGATAACATTCCAATTTTAAGATTTGTATAATTATTTTTGAGCATCATAATTCTTACAAATGACTCCCAGCTCAGCAGAAAGAAGTTAACTTTTGGTGCTGAGGGACTCAGGTTAGTCTGACTCAGCCCTACTTAAGCTGAAATCCAGGACAAGATTCCTCTGGCTTTTCACATGGTGAGGTCTGGTAAAAAGGTCATCTCCAATTTGCTTACTGTTTCCTCTTTAACCAGCAACTCTAAATCCAGATCTAATTCCTTACTAAATTGAACAAACAAAACCCAAACAACAAAACCCAAAGAGAGTTCGTTCCTCCTCAGGCACCCTTGCTCAGTAAAATGTTTACTTTCTCCTTCTTTCAGTAACTCTCTGGCACAAAAGCATTCCAGCTTCTCAGGGGAAAGTGTGGGGTTTTCAATGAAACCTTGTGTTAGGATCCTTCTTTCCTTGCAAAGTGGGAAGAAGGCCAAGAGTGAGAAGATGTGCTCAGCAGGGAGAACCACAGGGGAATTGCAGCCCTGTTAAATTCCCCTTTTTTTCCCCAGAAGTCACTTTTCTGTCTTTCTTCCTTCCCTGCAGAAAAACTGATTCTTTTCCAAAGCAAGCAAACCAATGGATTTTATTTCAGTCCTTTGGGTTGTAGCAAAGCACTTGCTTGGGATAGGTTAGTCAGGATTAGTAATTCTCTTTCCTGTTTTCAAGTATTGGAAGTAAGTCTAGACCTCATACACTGTATTTCAGGGTGGTTATGAAACATTCATTTTCAACATAATGCTGTCTTGTAGACTTTCAGTTTCCTTTATCTGATTTAATTCATACCCAGTTTGTGTGCATTCATTTTAAGTAGACTTATCCAGAAAACTACATGTATTTAATAATATTAGACTTGCTTCAAATTTCATAAGCAAGAAGAATACTTGGGTTGACTGGAAAGAAAAGCAAATGTTCAATCAATATCCAGGTTCATCGTGTGACTGACAAAATGGGGAATATTCTTATTTATATGTACAGCACCTGAAAGTACATCATGTGTATTAAATTCATGAAGATTAGGGAGAAACGTTTAATCAAAAGATCCCTGCACAACTGAAAAGCATGCAACCAGTATCTTACCCTGACTGAATGGGCTTGCAAATAAGTAGTGCAGGATGTAGTGACTACACACCTTATCACCTTTTAACATCATAACTAAAGCAGCAGGCATCTAATGGTATATCCATCCTAAATTTCAACAGCCTGCTTGCCTGATAATATCCAGAGTGTTATCCAAGTAAAGTCAATAGCAACAGCAAAATTTTTGAGCTGTGGATAGGAAGAAGATTTTGTGAGGGTAAACACATTACTTGATGAAAATTTGTTTTAATATCTTAATTGTTACTTCTTAACTTGGTTTTTGTTCCAGTGCATTGATAGTGTGGATACTGCTGTCACACCACCGCAGTGTTTCCCAGGAGGAGCCCTTTCCTCTGCTACACTGCTACCTCAGCACGTTTATTCCACATCTCCCACACCAGGACATCAGGCTGGTCTTCGCATCAACTTTTATTCTATAGCATTAGAAATTATGAGTCTTACACACATTGCATATCACATGGGTAAACTATGAAACAAGTTGAAAGAGCCAGTGTTTAAAACAACATTAATCTGAGGCTGCTGTAGGGAACCTTTGTTACCCTGTAGGTAACAGGGCTGCGGTGACACATGCACTGCTGGGTAATCCAAATCCCAGATAGAATAAAAAGAGCAAGTGAACAAAGACTTCTGAGACTAACATCACTAGGTCACTTAGAACAATCCATACTTTGCTTCTCCCTCCAGGGCACCAGGCACCTTGAGAGCTAGTATCTCATCTGGACTGGGAATAACTCCCAGTTTGGCTCTCAGGAGCATGGCTTTGAGCTAGGAGAGATAAGAATGAAAGCCTTTAAGATCAGCTGATGGGTTAAGCAAGGTTATATGGAAAGAAGTTCAAGCACCTTTCCACAGGCTAGGGATAAAATCATCATTCTCATGACAAACCATCCACCCTGCCCTTGGGTGCAATACCCTTGATATAAGGAAAGCAAGTGCCTGGAAAACATAGTGTTAAAACATTTTTAATTTAACTTAGGTCTAAGATAGAGAATAAGGTTTGTGTTGTAAGTCTGTGTTGTGGTAGCAGAATTTAGTAGTCTTACTAAGAAGAGTGAATTATTTATTTTCATCCTTCTAATGAGTGACTCTTACCATCCTTCTAATTTACCAGTTAGTCTGGAGACAGTGACTCCCAAACATCTGCTAGCTTAGGATACTCCTTGTCTGACCATCCTGTTGTGCTTCCAATAAATTTTGTACAAAGGTCACACTGCTCTGTATCTTTGCCACCGATCAGAAACTTGCAGATACATCTGGTTTCAGCTAATTTTGTGATTACTGGGACATCCAACTGTGCCAAAGGTGAAGAGTGCACCATAAGGAAGACTGCTTACTTCATCTTGAAGACCCCTGCCCATGAGCATGGGAGGGCAGTGCGCAAGTGCCAAAAGAAAAGAGACTTGCTATAATGAGTACCTAAACTAATTGTAATATCCCCACTGCTCTCTTAGGAACTTGATGAATATGCATGTTTGTGTGTAATAAATATCTTCTTGCTTAATCCATTGATGTGCAAGTTAGGAGGAGTGACCCACCTTGCACCGGGCGCCATAATAAACATACCTGTTTTATAACTCTCCTTGAGTTGTAGAGTCTGATTCCATACTTCACCCTGACCTGGTGAAGCCTTCCAAAGCCCTCCCATTCAGTTCACCCAGGCCCTGCAGGCAGCTCACATGCATCCTCACTGGGTGCAGCAAAATAAAGCATAGGTATAAACAGAATAAAAAAAAACCCAAATGAATAAGTGCTACAGAGACATCTGTGTAGTGCTCTGGGTGGTACAGGACACTCAGATACCTGGCAAGATTAGCCCAGAGCTGACAATCCACTTAAAGGGACAAATGAGCCTAGACGGCTTTGAATAGCTGATTATAGATCAAGCATGACCTGAGAAATACAATCAGCACAGCTCCCTCTCTGCAGTCACTAGGAGACTCAGCCTTTGGTGGCCATTTATCTCCTTGTCACAGCAGAACATGGCATGGTAGAGCTCTTCAGACAGTCCCTGTACCACACACTGTGCTTCAGCTTTTTTTCCCTGCAATACAGCAGATCCAAGACTCCTCATAGCAGGCTCTGCAGAACTCAGTGCGGATTACCTTCAAGGGAACAGATGCAAATAAGCAATGACCAAAGACTTGCCTTCACTTTGAGTTCCAAGCCAGTGCCACTGTGCAACTGTGGAGGGCTGTTCATTATCATCCATGGCCATTAGGAGATAGGAAGTAAGTTAGTGCTATCCCTACTGTACTGCAGGAGAAAAAAAGCAGAGATGTCTCCAGGTCCAGGTGATTCTTCCAACATTGTCTACCCTCTGCAGCATCTCACACCTTGAAATGCCTTCAGGACTAGTCAAATACCAAATACTGTAGGTCAGTGCACTTGACTCCTCCCTTCAAGAAACCATGCAGTTTTCCACTCAAAAAGCTTGCAAGTGAAAGGAGGAAGCACAAAAGCAAAAAAAATGTAATCAGTTCCAAGTAAAGGTGAAGTCTGATGGCTTTGTAATAGAGGTGCTTGAAGGTAGTTTTAGGTAAATAGGACCTTAGTACAAAAGGTGTAAGAAAAGTAAAATAGACCTGGGGATGGGCACCTGCGTGGAAGGGCAGGATGACTGCTATGTTAATGAACCCATTGAGTTGGTGTAAACATCTACTGGAGAGTATCTGGACTAGCAAATGTCCAGAATGGGAGCAGTTAAGCTACCTGATAAGTAGAGGGACAGGATGCTTGTTATGTTAAGCTGGTGCTTCAAAGACTGCCAGGGGTGATGAAGATTGTTGAAAGAATGACTCAAAGACCACCATCACATTTTGTATGTATGCGGGAAACTGTCTGGAAACAATGTAATCCATGTGTAGCTTCACGAACATGTATGTATGCCCAAGGATGGCCTACGTGGCAATACGGGGATGCACGTTAGGAGGAGATATCCCCCGTGCCTCCTGGCACAGCAATAAAGAATACTTGCTTGTCAACTTGAACCTTTGTTGGCGAGTTCCTGGAGTTTTCTCCGAATCACAAGCTTCACTTGTGTGAAGACAGATAAAACTTCTTTAATCTCTAATTTCTGGGAGGAATGAGGATCAATAATCGGTCTTTCCAGCAATCCTGTCTTCTACATAATGATTTGAGAATGAAGTGAAGTTCAGTCATCCCCAGGCCTCCAAAAACACATGAAATCACACTGATCCTTTGCCATAACAGGCTACTCTTCCTTAACTCCCTACCCAGCTTCACTTACACAGCCACTTAAATTTTGAAACCTCATACATGCGCAAGCATGCTGTGCTGCTTGCATGCATCACCTGTAAAAAGTATTGTTTCGATGGACATGTTATAGTATTAGCTTATCTGAATATTAACATTTTGCTACCTTATGGTCTTCATATCTGTTTGTGGAAGGTCATGTTCAGTTGCACATGCAAAACCAGCATCAGCTTCCATTGTACAATGGGAAGCTCGACATCCCCAGGACTCACCAGGTTCATTGGCAAGCTTCCTTACTCTTTTTCTGCTCCCCTACTACTTATACCATTTCCCAGGAATTGTACTTCCATTTTTACCAGGAAATAACTAGTAGAAAGTATCTACATATAGGTGATGAGTTCTGAGTATAATATTGATACCTGCATCTCAAACATCTACATCTTTTACCACCAAAGCACTTTACAAACATCAGTAATAAACCCTCAGTGAGACAGGAATGAGTAATAGAGTGCTTAGGCAGGACCTGAATCAGATGGCCCAAGGTACTTTCCGACTGATAGGAAGGGCTGTTCTGACAGTTTAAAGCAAACTATCAATGATCTTAAGTTATTTAGGGCCTCCTTTCTATGGTAGACCCTAACAGATTAAAAAGTAAGCCTGGATTTTGTTATGAAGGCTTTATAATTTTAAACAAAACAAAATATCAAGCACACAGGAAGAAGAGCACTTGGGGCTTGGGTGAGACAGACAAGATAAAATCAAAGCCAATTTTCAGTTAATTTCAGTAGTGGCAGGGCATTTGATCAGTATCCCTTGGGGGAGACAGCACTGCACAACCATAAAACACAAGAGGGAGTCTCCACGAGGAGGCAGGGAGCAATGCTGTAAGAGCTCTGTTATGGTCCATCCCACACAATTGGTCAAAGCACAACAAGAGAGGTGAGCAATACAGTGAAGACAGATGTAACAACATCTCCAAGCAAGCCCTTAGTCTTCATAGGTAGCAACCACAACTCTGACCTAGCCTCTCACATGGCTCTGTACGGTTGCCTGTCTCTTACCTCCTGACTGGCCCAGCTAAGAGGAAAAACTTGGTGACCACACAAACAAAATGGTAGCTACAGTAACATTCTGAAAGAAGGCATTCAAGAAGCTCCTACTCCTCTGCATTAGGCTTATCAGTGAATTCAGTTTCTAACACCAGCTTATTTGTGTGGATTGCTAATGCTTCATTTGTATGGTTACCCACTCACATCTACACTACACAAGCATGGTGTCTACAGACAGCAGAGTTGGAAACCTGCAAGGCTTACAAAGTAATTTAAAGATTATGGGTTGGAAATTATTTTCCATCTTTAACTGTAACTGTGTGGTAATTACATACCTTTTGCTTCCTTTCTCCTTAACACATTTGCATATAGTGGTAAGAACTACATCAGAGATTTAGCCCTCAGCTCTAAACCCGCCACATCCAAAGGCAGCTCTCACGTCTCTGCTCTCCTGATTGCAGCCATCAAAACCAGACCATCTTCTGCATAAATTCAGCAATAGTGGTAAAAGTCCAGTGAACCCCTGGCACCTGCCTTCTCTTCTGGGCCAAAAGCATACTCTGGGGTTAGTTCAAGTATTTTAATGAATTGAGAAGGGGAGAAGTGTTTAGCGCTAAATTGTCTGCAGATGGGCTATTCCCTCCCTTTCCTATCTGCAGAGAGAAACTTAGCACTTAAAGGATTGTTTATAGAGCTGACACATCCCTAGAGCAGCTGAGTTTTGCATTCACCATCACTCACAGCTTCCCACTTTCCAGCCATGCTGTTGAGAAGCACCCCATGCCAGGGCAGTCTGATAGAGCAAGGGCTTGAGCCATGTCTTCACCCATGCTCCCTGTGGAAGTCCAAGAAAATTAGTATTTGCTCAGGTTTATCCATGCACTGGCATGTTTGTTCAAGGACACGTCAAAGAAACAAGGAGTTCTGAGCTGCCCTCTTCAGTACAAAGATATCTCAACACTGCAGCTGCCTTTAAAGAGGAACTCCTTTTAACTTCAGGGAGCTCCTGTAGTGCAAGGCCAGGGTCTGAGCTCTGACTAGCCTAAGTTGTGCTACAGCAATCCTGAGGTCAAACTGCCGTGACTAGGCTTCAAGCACTCAGATAAACTCAGCTAATTCACATAAGTGCAGGAGGAAGGGAGAAAGCTTTCAGTGCTATCAGGGAAGGACAAATAGGAAGAAGCAATGGACACCTATGTACTGCAGTTAGGTCAGAAAGTTTGGATACAGCTAAAACCCAAGTGCACCGACTGTATCTTATTGATGACAGTTCTGAAACTGGAATAAAAATAACACCCCCTGCAGGAGTCAGGAACCTAGGAGATGGGGCAGTACCTGACCCTTGCACAAACCTAGGTTATAAAACTTGGTCACAGACCTAAGTTGCTATTTGCTTTAAGTATGTAGTTTGGCCAGTGGTCAGATAGCAGCAGATAGCTGCTTTTCCCTCAGCCCCACCATGCCTACGAGCACAAACTACCTGGCTGTTGAGCCTGCAGTCATCTTTCCAAATGGGCTCTCTGTCAGCACAGTGTTTTGCTCCCTTACTCCCAGGTGCTGTGGTGGATCAGTGATCCAAAATTCTGATTCTACACCAAGGGTTCCCTGCTCCAGTCTCCCTCTCTTGGCAAGTATTCCCTCCTCCTTGTCCTTTATTCCCATTCCTCTCTCCTGGCAGTAGTTTTCCTGCTTGGTCTCTCTCCGGAGCACCAGTCATCTAACCCCAGCACACAGCCTAACCTCTCTTCCCATACCCAACTCTCTTCCCAAGCATAGTATCAGCATGGTGTGCGCACCCCAGCTTCAAGAACACAACCCACTAAGTTGCCATTACCCTTTTTTCCCCTGCCCTAAGCAGCAGCCTGCGCCTACAGCAAGGAGAATAACCACCCGAGAAAAGATACCTAATTCCACTCCCATCCAGATCAGAATCTGAACAACAAACTTCTGGGAGCAGGGGTGGTGACACACTTCTTTGTCAGCAGCTCTGGCCTCTGCTTTTCAGGGGCCAAGCACGCTGCAGTCAGAGCCCTGAGGACACCATGGGGAGAAGCCACAGTGGGAGCACTGGTGTGATGCTCAGCCCAGTTCTCCTTCGTGCTAGGGCTTACATCCCATGAGGCTGCATCTCCCCTCCTCTCTTTTGAGAGAGAGACAAGTGCAGGCTCTATCCCACACTGCCCTGCATCAAGGCAAGTTCTTATGTGCAGAGAGGTCAACCAGGTAGTAACTCTGGGACTAACTTCTTGAGACAGACCTGAGGCAGCAGCTGCCAGAAGAAGACATCCGCTTCCACAGTGTGGTGCAATGGATCATCAGCTTCTTACGCATATCATGCAGTAAGAGAAGAGGAAGCCCTGACCCATTCTGTGTCAGCACAAGGTTCTGGTATATTAAGAAACTTCCTGGGGGCTGTGCAGCGAGCCAACTGTGGTTAATGGGAGCATGCAAATCCTAATGGCTTAAAACTGAAAGGAGACAATTTTCAGCTATAATTTTACTCCTTACATCAATTCTCTGATGACCCCTTCCTACCCCAAGCACCATTCAGTAAGAAACTGAGAGTATACCAGCTACACTGGCCATCAGCTATGCAGCCAAAGTTCTGGCACGGAGTCCTTGCAGGGCTTACAAGTGGAATGGAGAGCTAGAAACAAGTGCTTGAGAGGACACCAGCCTCCTATCACTCCAATAAAAGCTCTCTGAGGTTTTACTTTTCAGGTAACATGTCACGTTAGACTAAAGCCTTACAAATATGTTAAATCGCTCCCTCACAGATTTTGTCTGATCAAGTTTTGCTGCTATTTTCTTGAAAAACAATACCTATAAACCACATATAAACCCAAAGAGTCCTTCAGATACACTCTGTTCCCTTCAAAGCAGAAAGAAATGACAGCAATAATATGGGAGCTTAAGGGCCTCTGCTCTGACAGAAAGATAATTTCCCACAGTGCAAGTACTGCCTGCAGGTACAGCTTTCTTTCCAGCATCTCCTCTGAAGTCTTAGTCAGGAGGTGGTGGGGCTATAAACAAACCATGGACAACTTAACAGGACTCCCCAGAGGGTAAGCTGGAGTGTGACTGAGAAGAGATTGGTATAGTTGAGACAGCCTTTAAGAACTCCCTTTGAAGTTGAGTATGTCTTCTTTCCAGTTACTAAAGAAAGCAGTCAATTCCCGGTTTCCCAAGGAAAATAGAGCACTTGTCTCCTAGTGAGCCAGTCAACATCTTTTTTTTTCTTTCACAACCACATTTCCTAATTTCCTTCCAGATCTACAGCTACCACAGCACCAGCCACAAGACACATCTCTGATTGCATCAAAAACACGTCTCCATTAATAATGTGTATCCTTCCTCACATTTCACGGTATTATATTCACTAGTAGAAAAGTCACAGTTTCAGACATACCCTCCTGAGGTCAGTTTTTCTGCTGACGCATACCCGGACCAAACCAGGACTGATCCCAACTAAGACGCAGTGGTGCTGACTCCTTCAGGTTTCTGAAACTGCCCTGGGATTTAGCCTGCAATGGCATTGCCCAGCCATCCCAAATCTCAGAGCTGCATTATCTCCATTTCATAGATTGAGAAAGAAGGGCAAAGAGAAGTGCACTGATCTGCCCACACGGCAAAATGAGTAGCAAGAATAAAGCAAACCCCCAGAATGTTTCTGCCTGCATGCCTACTACTAAGATTCCAATGAAAAGTGGCAAAAGTATATATTTGTTCTCCGTTACTCTAGTGCCTCAATATTAGAGAATAAGCTTGGAAAAGAAGAATCTTTAGTTCTATTTTAACTTAAGCAGACCATATCTGTGTTGCAAAACTTCCCTGATGTAATTCAGGGAAAGGTGGCAAAAGATACAATCCTGTATCAACACAGTTTGGCAAGGGTCCCTGATGTCAACACAATGACACTCGAAAGCATGATTTATTTCACCCAGAAATATAAGGAGTCTTGCTATGACCATGGTGGTTAGTAAGTACGCTGGCAAAACCCTCCTTCCCCAGCTGTGCCTTGGCTATGCCTCTGCACTAAGGATGGACTGCTGCAGCTGATATTTTTGTAATTCCCTTTAGTGTTAAAGTCACTTCTTGAGTCCTGCTTACAAAAAAACCCCACAACCCCAAACAAACAAACCCCACAAAACACAAAAGCCCACAATTCAATCCATTCTTTGTACATTCCCTTTCATGCATTTCCCAATATCAGGTATTTGTCTTAATAACCACTAAAAGTGACTAAACAATCTTCAATGCAGAAGAATGCCAGTACTCTGTTTACTTTGTAACTGCCAGCTTTGATTTTTCTTTAATTGCATAAAATATATTTGATATGCAAGGTAATTACAATAGAGGTCAATAAAACCAACTCTTCCTTTTGCAACCAGAGCGCTGGCTTTTTTTCACTCCGTTGTTGCCCACAGCTTGACAAGCTCCTGAATTTCTTTTCAGGCAGACATTCTTAGAAATGATGTAGGCACACCCCAATTTGAATCACATTGTCAACTCTGCACCAAAGCCAGCAAGTCTCATGTCCAAACACATGGCAAAGTCATGAACTTAACCCTTGGGCTTTCTCTACTATACATCAGCACTGAGGCCTCTCATTTCTAAAATTATACTCAATCCTTCAGGATTCCCACAGTATAATTGCAGCCAGTGCACGAAACATGTTCATTCACCTCTGTACAGTGATCATTACAAAAGGAAGCAAAAAAGATTCTCTCTTCTAACTGTCAAGAAAAAGGTCTACAACATCCATGCTTAGGTAAAAGCTACTGGTGAGACAGGATTTCGTGCTCTAGGGATTTTTGATTACTTTAAGCAGAATTAAGTGTTGAAGCTGACTTTTTATCTTTTATCTTTCTCCACCAAAAAATCCCCCACAAAACCTCCATAACACTAAAATATCTGAAAGAATGAAGCTAAGGCTGGATGTAGAGTTGCTGATGTCATCTATGCTGAGCTAATACGTGACTAAGCTTTGACATACGTCGGTATGTTACGCAAAGCTCTTCTGTGTCCCCTTCCTCTTGAAGCTCCCCAGCAGATTTTGAGGGCACTTACCCTTCCCAGGATTAGCCTGAATTGGGTCAGAGTTTATCTGAGGAGGAGAGGGACTCTTTTTTCTGCTTTCTGTTTGCACACTGCAGAGGAAGAGATCAGGGGCTCCTTCGAGTTGTAAAAATAAGAACTAGTGCTGGAATCTGTCAGAAACACTGGCATAAACCACAGAATCATAGAACAGTTAGGGTTGGAAAGGAACTTAAGATCATCTAGCTCCAACCCCCCTAACATGGGCGGGGACACCTCACACTAAACCATGTCATCCAAGGCTCTGTCCAACCTGGCCTTGAACACCGCCAGCGATGGAGCATTC